>ML780282.1:285490-313035 GCA_009831015.1 Picea engelmannii
GAAGAGCTATTTCCGGGATGTCCTCCAGTTTCTTAATGAATTTCGGGATCGCTGGAGTCACCGATTTCTTCCCGCTGTTGTTGACCAGCCTGCGAAAGGCCTCTTTGTTCGGGATCAACGGAGGAGGGGCCGACGCCCCACCCCCTGGCACCGCCATTGGACCTCGCAGCCCACGCTCGAAGAAGAAACCCTAGCACGCTCGCCAGAATGAATATGACCTTAATTTCATGATTTTTTATACTCATATCAACATGTATACTAGCGTTCCATATTGCACTCTTGAATAGTATATAATTAATTGAATATGTCATGCATGTTGTTTAAACAAACATTTCGTATATTAATAATTCACATTAATCCATCTGTTGCAGGTCTTCAAACAAAGGGTAAATTTGCATGTCCAATTTGTGGTCCTAAGATGAAATCTCATCGGTCAAAAAGTTTAGGAAAGGAGGTGTTTGATGAGTATAGACACTTCCTCTCTAAGAACCATAAGTATCGTACTACTGAAAAATATCTTTTCAATGGGAAACAAGAGACTGGACTAAAACCACAAAGAATGGCACCTCACCTATGGTAGTTGGCATATGACAGAATTAATCCTTGAGGTATGCATTTTTTTTATGATCATAAATGGAATCATGTTTTAAAATTTTATTTTAATTATTCATTTTATTTTACCGCATTTGATAAATAGTGTTCTGATTTTTTGTATGCTTCATCAATGTCGTCATTGTGAAGGTAGTAATAATGGGATTCCACGAGGAATGAAATGTTATCCCACTCAATTCATTAGGTTTCCTTACTATAAGGTCTTAAAAATAGTTCATTTATTTGATACAATGTATATCAAGAAGAATGTGACAGAAACATTATCGCGTATCATATGGCAGGAGGGATAAAGAAAAAAATTGTCAAAAATTGTAATGACATTCGGGAAGCCAATCATGCAATGCAAAGTGTGATCCGATCAAATAACGATGGAGACCAAAATAACCTTCCATGGTTATTAACAGTGCAACAAAGCAATGGTGTAAAAGAGGTCATTCAAAAATTAAATTTGCCACGGGTTTTTGTTCAAACATAAAGAATATCTTAACGAAGAAAGGTGAATTTGGTGGGGTAAAAATACATGATTGGCATACCTTCATTAAGGTAATTAATCATTTTAGTATTCATATTTATATATTGGTCGTATACATTTTTTGAGATTTGTATTTTTTTGTCTAGTTTTGAACAAGTAACGATTTGTTTTTATTGTTATAGTATGTTCTACCCCTATCTCTCCCAAACAACTTTGACAACAGTGTCAAACAAGTTATATATGATCTTTGAAAATACATGAGGTAAGTAGTTGCAATATATATGCAAAAAAAAAATCATTTTTTGGTTGTACTTAATGACATGTGTTTTACTTGTAATGTAATATGTATTTTTATGTTTTGTTGAAACATGTTATTTTCTTATGTCATGATCTGTAGATGGTTGTCATTGAAATAAATCAATGAAGATGATATAAAGTATTGGAAGAGAGAAATTCCTTGGCTAATGTTTGAAATGCAAAAGTATCTACCTCCAACATTTTTAAATGCACAAGAACACTACCTCATACACCAAGTTGAGGAGATTGAAATGTGTGGACCTGTACACATAAGGTCAATGTGGATGGTGGAGAGGCACTTGAAATCATTGAAGGCTTTGGTTAGAAAAAGAGCACGTCCTAAGGGTTCTATGGTGGAGGGATATATGGTATATGAATCCATGGTGTATATTAGTCAGTATCTTCCTAAATTAGCAGTGCAAGCTATGCATGCAGTGGATTGCATTTGGGATGTGAACTCCATCAAAAAAAATGAAAGGGAGTAGTTGTTGGGGAAAGGTACAATGAATAAAGTGAGAGGCAATTAAATTATGGATATTTTTAATAAATATATATATATTTTTTTTGTGTATATGATCATACTCATTTAATATTTATTCTTTCATAATTTACTAATATTTACCATGGTTATAACTCATATTTAATATTGGTGAATTGTGATTTTTTGATCGGTCAATTGGTCAAGATTGGGATGCACTACATTTATACATTGCAAACAATCTTGATTGGATGACGGTATGGATTGATAGATGTAAAGAATGTCATTGCGGTAGGTTATCATGGAAAGAACTATCTGAATTGGTTAGAGAAGCTTGTCGTAATGGAGATTTTGATGGAAAGGCAAGCAAATTCACCCATTTTATTCAGTTATTTTATATTATATTAATGTGACTGTAGGTGTGTTTTTTTCATATTATACTTTCCAAGTTATATAAATTTGTTTATTAATAGTTGATAATGCATCTTTTACATGTCTGGCATATTGCAGTTGAAACGCCACAAGGCTATGTGGTGCAATGGTCATAAATTTTGCATCAAACAGTTGGATGAAACCAGAAAAACTTATGATAGTCGGATAATTGCAGTACTCTAGGTCACTAATGTTTCCTCTAGGAGTGACAGACGTCCTCGAGAATTTGAAAATAGATATTATGGGTTTTTAAATGATATAATTGAGTATGACTTTAATTCCTTCAAATTATTTTTGTTCGATGTCAAATGGTATAGGTTACGAATGCATGAACATGATGAGGAAATAACTGTTATTCAACATGCCAACGTATTTCCGATGATTAAAACAACATTTTTTGAAAAAAAAATGACCGTTATGTTTTTCCAAGTCAATGTGAACAAGTCTTTTACTCAAAGGTTCCAGGTAAGAGGGATTGGTCATTTGTTGTTAGATATGATCCAACAAGAAGGTCAGTAAAGTATATTGTAGATGAAGAAGATGATATTGAAGAAGAAGATGATGTAGAGATAGAGCAAGAATAATATGGGGCGACAAATTAAGAAGACGGAGAAGATGAACCAGGCATAGGAGACAATGCGCCAGTTCTTGATGATGATATCGATGAAGATATGCTCAAAAATAACATTGATGATGATGATGATATCACCAATCCTTTGAACATTGTTTCTGAATCGGATGTTGATACAGATGTCGAGTTGGATGATCAATAAGAAGATACAGAAGAAGGATTATACAAATTTTGCGTTGGTCGATGAGGTATGTAACTAGATATTTTAATTTGTATGAATTATTCTCTTTAAATAATTTTTTATGTGGGTTAATTACATGTTTTTAAGTTTTATTTCATTTTTGTTTTGATAGTTTCTATGCATGATTACTATGTTGCTTTTGTTTGTTTTCTATTTTATAGATTTGGTATTGGGGAATTGAGAGTGATGTGAGGGGGGGGATGGGCCATATTAACTTCCACCTTCACGTGGTTGGCCTTGTTTAGTAGAGAATAAATTATTCTAGAAACCAAGAGAAGTTCATTCATTCATCTTTATACTCAAAGATCACTCATAGACCCACTCTATATACTGTCTCATCTTGTCTTTGTTTCATTTTAATTTTCTGAACGGTCGAATTTTAAAGGAAACAACTATTAAAAGACATTGTACTAGGGCTAGATTACATGATGGGCAACAGTGACCTGTGAATGGGGCCAATGTTGAAATTTTTTCAAAATGTTTCGGTATGCACTGAAATTTGACATGCATACTCTGATCACATTTGACATGAACCAAAATTTGACATGGATATTATGTTCCATGTCAAATTTCAAGATATTTCCAACAAAAATTCTATAGAAGGGAAGTTCCATTTCAAATTTCAAGATAGTTCTGACAACAATTATATAGAAGGGAATGACGGATGATGACAATGAGAGGTACGTCATGATGAACATTGATGCAAATGTGGACAATCTCAAATATTATGTGGGGGAATCATACATCCTTGAGTCTTGAAACCCTCCCATACCATCAAGGCATGTGTCTGGTCTAACCATGTCAAATTTTGATGCATACAGGCACATATTGAAGGAATTTCAACGTTGGCCCCATTCACTACTCACTATGTGGGGTCAGTTCATGACATTTGTGGTGGGTGAATTGAAGCTTCTACAACATCAACTCAAATTGGTAATTCAATAATCAAACCCTCCATAAGTATTGTTCGGGGACATCAAACATCCTTAAGTATTATGCACTTTTGGTGGAAGAAATTTGTGATGGGTGTATTGGAAGTTCCATGTCAAATTTCAAGATAGTTCCGACGATGATTCTTTAGAAGGGAATGATGAATTATGACAATGAGAGGTGCACCATGATGAATGTTGATGCAAATGTGGATGATCTCAATTATTATATGGGGACATCATAGATCCTTGAGTCTTGAAACCCTCCTATATCGTCAAGGCATGTGTCTAGTCTAACCATTTCAAATTTTGATGCATACAAACACATATTGAAGAAATTTCAACGTTGTCCCCATTCACTGCTCACTACACAGGGTCGGTGCATGACATTTGTGGTGGGTGAATTGAAGCTTATGCAACATCAACTCGATTTGGTAATTGAATAATCAAACCCTCCTTAAGTGTTATGCGGGGACATCAAATATCCTTAAGTATCGTGATGGGTGTTATGATATCCTTAAGTATTATGTGGGTTCAGTGGAAGAAATTTGTGATGGGTGTATTGGAAGTTCCATGTCAAATTTAAAGATAGTTCTGACATCGATTCTATAGAAGGGAATGATGAATGATGACAATGAGAGATGAATCGTGATGAACGTTGATGCAAATGTGGACGATCTCAAAGATTATGTGGGGACATCATACATCCTTGAGTCTTGAAACCCTCCCATACCGTCAAGGCATGTATCTAGTCTAACCATGTCAAATTTCGATGCATACAGGCACATATTGAAGAAATTCAAAGTTGGCCCCATTCACTGCTCACAATGCGGGGTCAGTGCATGAAATTTGTGGTGGGTGAATTGAAGCTTCTACGACATCAACTCGACTTGGTAATTCAATAATCAAACCCTCCTTAAGTATTATAAGAGGACATAAAACATCCTTAAGTATCGTGATGGATGTTATGAGATCCTTAAGTATTACGCGAGTTTGGTGGAAGAAATTTGTGATGGCTGTATTGGAAGTTCCATGTTAATTTCAAGATAGTTCTGACAATGATTCTATAAAAGGGAATGACGAATGATGAAAATGAGAGGTGCACCATGATGAACATAGATGAAAATGTGGACGATCTCAAAGATTATGTGGTGACATCATACATTCATGAGTCTTGAAACCCTCCCATACCGTCAAGGCATGTGTCGAGTCTAACCATGTCAAATTTCGATGCATACAGGCACATATTGAAGAAATTTCAATGTTATCCCCATTCATTGCTCACTATGTGGGGTAGGTGCATGACATTTGTGGTGGGTGAATTGAAGCTTCTCTGACGTCAACTCGACTTGGTAATTCAATAATCAAACCCTCCTTAAGTATTATATGGGGACATTAAACATCCTTAAGTATCGTGATGGGTGTTATGAGATCCTTAAGTATTATGCGAGTTCGATGGAATAAATTTGTGATGGGTGTATTAGAAGTTCCATGTCAAATTTCAAGATAGTTCTGAAAATGATTCTATAGAAGGGAATGACGAATGATGACAATGAGAGGTGAAACATGATGAACGTTGATGCAAATGTGGACGATCTCAAATATTATGTGGGGACATCATACATCCTTGAGTCTTGAAACCATCCCATACCATCAAGGCATGTGTCTAGTCTAACCATGTCAAATTGTGATGCATACAGGCACATATTGAATAAATTTCAATGTTGGCCCCATTCATTGTTCACTATGCGGGGTCAGTACATGACATTTGTGGTGGTTGAATTGAATCTTTTACAACATCAACTCGACTTGGAAATTCAATAATCAAACCCTCCTTAAGTATTATGCGGGGACATCAAACATCCTTAAGTATCGTGATGGGTGTTATGAGATCCTTAAGTATTATGCGGGATCAGTGGAAGAAATTTGTGATGGGTGCATTGGAAGTTACATGTCAAATTTAAAGATAGTTCTGACAATGAATATATAGAAGGGAACGATGAATGATAACAATGAGAGGTGCACCATGATGAACGTTGATGCAAATGTTGACGATATCAAAGATCATGTGGGGACTTCACACATCCTTGAGTCTTGGAACCCTCCCATATCGTCAAGGCATGTGTCTAGTCTAACCATGTCAAATTTCGATGCATACAGGCACATATTGAATAAATTTCAACGTTGGCCCCATTCACTGCTCACTATGCACGGTCGGTGCATGACATTTGTGGTGGGTGAATTGAAGCTTCTGCGACATCAACTCGACTTAGTAATTCAATAATCAAACCCTCCTTAAGTATTATGCGGGGACATCAAACATCCTTAAGTATCATGATGGGTGTTATGAGATCCTTAAGTATTATGTGGGTTCGGTGGAAGAAATTTGTGATGGGTGTATTGGAAGTTCCATGTCAAATTTCAAGATAGTTCTGACGTCGATTCTATAGAAGGGAATGACGAATGATGACAATGAGAGGTGCATCATGATGAACATTGATGAAAATGTGGACAATCTCAAAAATTATGTGGGGACATCATACATCCTTGAGTCTTGAAACCCTCCCATACTGTCAAGGCATGTGTCTAGTCTAACCATGTTAAATTTTAGTGCATACATACACATATTGAATAAATTTCAACGTTGACCCCATTCACTACTCAATATGAAGGGTCGATGCATGAAATTTGTGGTGGGTGAATTGAAGCTTCTACGACATCAACTCGACTTGGTAATTCAATAATCAAACCCTCCTTAAGCATTATGAGGGGACATCAAACATCCTTAAGTATCGTGATGGGTTTCATGAGATCTTTAAGTATTATGAGGGTTCAGTGGAAGAAATATGTGATGGGTGTATTGGAAGTTCCATGTCAAATTTAAAGATAGTTCCGACAACGATTCTATAGAAGGGAATGACGAATGATGACAATGAGAGGTGCACCTTGATGAATGTTGATGTAAATGTGGACGATCTCAAAGATTATGTGGGGACATCATATATCCTTGAGTCTTCAAACCCTCCCATATCGTCAAGGCATGTGTCTAGTCTAACCATGTCAAATTTCGATGCATACATACACATATTGAAGAAATTTCAATGTTGGCCCCATTCACTGCTCACTATGCGGGGTCGGTGCATGACATTTATGGTGGGTGAATTGAAACTTATGTGACATCAACTCAACTTGGTAATTCAATAATCAAACCCTCCTTAAGTATTATGCGGGGACATCAAACATCCTTAAGTATCGTGATGGGTGTTATGATATCCTTAAGTATTATGTGGGTACGATGGAAGAAATTTGTGATGGGTGTATTGGAAGTTTCATGTCAAATTTCAAGATAGTTCTGACATCGATTCTATAGAAGGGAATGATGAATGATGACAATGAGAGGTGCAACAGGATGAATTTTGATGAAAATGTGGATGATCTCAAATATTATGTTGGGACATCATACATCCTTGAGTCTTGAAACCCTCCCATACCATCAAGGCATGTGTCTAGTCTAACCATGTCAAATTTCGATGCATACAAGAACATATTGAAGAAATTTCAACATTGGCCCCATTCACTGGTTACTATGCAGGGTTGGTGCATGACATTTATGGTGGGTGAATTGAAGCTCTGCGACATCAAATCAACTTGTTAATTCAATGATCAAACCCTCCTTAAGTATTATGTGGGGACATAAAACATTCTTAAGTATCGTGATGGATTTTATGAGATCCTTAAGCATTATGTGGGTTCGATGGAAGAAATTTGTGATGGGTGTATTGGAAGTTCCATGTCAAAATTTAAGATAGTTCTGACAACGATTCTATAGAAGGGAATGACAAATAATGACAATGAGAGGTGAACCATTATGAGAATTGATGCAAATGTGGATGATCTCAAAGATTATGTGGGGACATGACACATCCTTGAGTCTTGAAACCCTCCCATACCGTCAAGGCATGTGTCTAGCTTAACCATGTCAAATTGTGATGCATACAGGGACATATTGAAGAAATTTCAACGTTGTCCCCATTCACTGCTCAATATGCAGGGTCGGTGCATGACATTTGTGGTGGGTGAATTGAAGCTTCTACGACATCAACTCAACTTGGTAATTCACTAATCAAACCCTCCTTAAGTATTATGCGGGGACATCAAACATCCTTAAGTATCGTGATGGATGCTATGAGATCCTTAAGTATTATTCGGTTTCGTTGGAAGAAATTTGTGATGGGTGTATTGGAAGTTCGATGTCAAATTTCAAGATAGTTCCAACATCGATTCTATAGAAGGGAATGACGAATGATGACAATGATAGGTGCAGCATGATGAATGTTGATGCAAATGTGGACGATCTAAAATATTATGTGGGGACATCATACATCCTTGAGTCTTGAAACCCTCCCATACTTTTAAGTCATGTGTCTAGTCTAACCATCTAAAATTTCGATGCATACAGGCACATATTGAAGAAATTTCAACGTTGGCCCCATTCACTGCTCACTATGCAGGGTCGGTGCATGACATTTGTGGTGGGTGAATTGAAGCTTCTGCTACATCAACTTGACTTGGTAATTCAATAATCAAACCCTCCTTAAGTATTATAAGGGACACCAAACATACTTAAGTATCGTGATGGGTGTTATGGTATCCTTAAGTATTATGCATGTCCGGTGGAAGAAATTTTTGATGGGTGTATTGGAAGTTCCATGTCAAATTTCAAGATAGTTCTGACAATGATTCTATAGAATGGAATGATGAATGATGACAATGAGAGGTACACCATGATGAATGTTGATGAAAATGTGGACGATCTCAAAGATTATGTGGGGACATCATACATCCTTGAGTCTTGAAACCATCCCATACCGTCAAGGCATGTGTCTAGTCTAACCATGTCAAATTTCGATGCATACAGGCACGTATTAAATAAATTTCAACTTTGGCCCCATTCACTACTCACTATGTGGTGTTGGTGCATGACATTTGTGGTGGGTGAATTGAAGCTTCTGCGACATCAACTTGACTTGGTAATTCAATAATCAAATCCTCCTTAAGTATTATGCGGTGAAATCAAACATCCTTAAGTATTGTGATGGGTGTTATGAGATCCTTAAGTATTATGTAGGTTCGGTGGAAGAAATTTGTGATGGGTGTATTGGAATTTCCATGTCAAATTTCAAGATAGTTCTGACAAAGATTCTATAGAAGGGAATGATGAATGATGACAATGAGAGGTGCACCATGATGAACGTTGATGCAAATGTGGACGATCTCAAATATTATGTGGGGACATCATACATCCTTGAGGATTAAAACCCTCCCATACCATCAAGGCATGTGTCTAGTCTAACCATGTCAAATTCTAATGCATACAAGCACATATTGAAGAAATTTCAACGTTAGCCCCATTCATTGCTCACTATGCGAGGTCAGTGCTTGACATTTGTGGTGGGTGAATTGATGCTTCTGCGACATCAACTCAACTTGGTAATTCAATAATCAAACCCTTCTTAAGTATTATGCGGGGACATCAAACATCCTTATGTATTGTGATGGGTGTTATAAGATCCTTAATTATTATGTAGGTTCGGTGGAAGAGAATATCTAGGATTTGTATACTCGTCCATGGTTGTTCAAACAATTTGGTAGTCTTGAAGTTCTTTCAATGCCATATAATGTTACTCCCGTATTCACTAGTATTTGAGGGTGGCAACATGTAGTTATAACATATCAACATCCTTAAAGGATCCTCCTCTCATGGGAAGGTCACCCCCTTTAAGAATTTATTTCGCATAGGTAAACCCTCAACTTGGTCATCCTTTTACATTAAGAAGGTTTCCTCCATGTGGCTTATGGATAAAGAAAAAATACCTCCAATCTTGGATCTCCAAATATTATGGATCCTTATTAAAGGATATAATGTATGATTGAGTACCCATGTTATAATTTTCTTCATTATAGAATTTCTCACTGTGGAGATGACACTATGATATCTCATGCCAAAGGACCCTAGTTCATTGACGATGTGGGACTCTTTATAAGGCCATGTACTCACATATGCGCACCTTGTGACCTTTATTCCCAATAACCACATCCTCCTCATTGACCATTTTCTTACCTTTCTTAGTGGATGGAATACTAGAGACCTTTTTCTTACCTTTATTAGTGGATGGAATACTAGAATACTAAAGATTGACCTTTTTCTTACCTTTATTATGCAAGAGCTATTCATCCAAAGTATGAATGTTAAGACTATACAGTTATTACTTGTTGAAGTTCTTATATGACAATACAATCCAATTGAACCATTCAAAATTCTCATGTAAGACTAGATTGGGATGTCCATGTTCAAATTCCCCATCTCATAGATCTCTCCATCTAAAGTTCATTTTTAAGAAAAAATTAAGAATGTATCTACCCATATGTGAAATGTAGAATGTCATACTTTCCATGTCAAAATAGATTCACAAGAAAATTTTAATCCTCTCTAGATAAAATCGTCCTAATACTAAGTTGTAAGAATTGAAACCACCTTCTCCCTTTCTTCCCAAACTATTTGAATTAGTGCAAAAGAACCACCCATCCTGAAATCACTTGAAGCAAGATTCACATCATTGAGGGTGAAAAGTGTATTTATTTTGGATCTAAATTTTCCTTTAACAATGATGTATTAGGTCAATCTTTTTGAAGGTTCATCACCAATCATTGAATTCACTATCTGGTTTCCTGACATGCTTCCTCCATGCACAATTATATTATTTTATATGAGGCCTTTGCCTTTTTTAGGCAAGGAAAAGATGCTCCATGGAACCAATATTGACAATGCATGATCCACCACATTTTTAGAGCATAAAAAACCTCTAAGCACTCAAGTTTCTATATGACTAATTTTGGAAGAAAAAAGAAACCAATAACCGTACATAATAAATGTGTATTTATTGAATATTTTTTCTATAGCCATGATTTTACTAACAAAATGCATGTCTCTAAATAATGAACTATTAAGTTTTTGTTAAAAAATTAATATCCTAGCAACATGGGAAGGAACCGAATGGGCTAGATGCTCATGACTCAATAATTTATTTGTTTAAATTGACTTTGAAAAGGCCCATGATATGGTCAATTTTCCCTTCATCTTGGTCACACTTAAGGCTCTTGACTTTGTCCCCTTGTTCCCTAGAGCCATGGAAAATCTTCTGAGAAGAAATGATGTATCTCTCCATCAACATATATAAATAAAAAGAAGTAGGGCTAATCCATTATATTTGACAAGGATCTATGTTGGCACTTGAGATTTATGTGATGGTAATAGAAGCCTTGTTCTTCTTGATCTTTCACATTATAGGTTAATGTTTGATTAAAGTCATCCCTCTCCCTAAACAAGGAATACATTATATATGTTATATAATATATAAATTATAAATTATAATATATTTATCATATTATATATAACTATAATAAAAAAAAATAACAAAAAATAATTTGTAAACAAAAAAACAAAATACACATTGCATCCTACACGAGCTAGATAGAGGAGAAGGCTGAGGTGAGATCCCGCATGAGCTAGCTGGAGGAGAAGGTCTAGGTCAGATCAGTAGAGAGGAGGTTGTAGGTTGCGCGAGCTAGGAGAAGGAGAGGAGGTTGGGGCAGAGAGGAGGGCATGCTGAGGAGGTAGATCACATGAAGAGGAGGGCATGCAGAGGAGGTCAGGGCAGAGAGGAGGATTTGATCAGAGCACCAACAATGACACCACCAAAATCGGTATGCTTAGGTTTTGTCTTGAAATATTTTTAAAAAGATCATGCACAATAGGGTCGATGGTCCTCCTACCAATCCTTCTTTTGTCAGCTTACCTCCTCATGTAGGTACCAAGTTTTGAAAATGGGCCCAAATGTGTAGAGAAATCAACGGGTCCAAAATTTCAATGCAATTTTGTTGTTTAGTCTTAGGATTTTTGAATTCTATGATGAAGGCTTGTTACAGTTTGTTAAAGGTTCTGAGAATACATAAAGGGGTAATATGCACATACTTCATGTATCATTTCAAATCACAACCTTTCAAGGATGTTTGGAATTTGACCAACATTGCTTCAAAGTAATTATATTCTTGGGACTCTAGTTGGCTTCACATAAAAGCTAATTCTATTCTTCATCATCATCACCTTTCACTGAAAACTCAAGGAGTTGAAGCATAAAACAAACTTGGACCTTTTCCATGTTGATGACTAGTGTATGGAAAAAAAACCCGTTTGACCTTGCTTTTCTCGTTGGGTTCTAGATATTACTCGTAGAAAGATTAGTATTAATTACTTTCCCTTCCAATAGAACCCTACTAACTCCTAGTATGATCAATCCTCCATACTACAAAGGTCTCACATTTAGCAAGATTGGGTCTTTACAATTGAACCAAATGTTGTCTTGAGAAATAGACTAGGGTCCACTTAAGTGTTCAACATAGGAATTGTAGTCTAGTATTGGCATATCAATCCCTTGTTACAAAGAAGGTATCACCCAAGACGCCTTGCCAAAACCTTAGGATAACGCGAGGACATGTAATATAACATAGTGTGCCATTGAAACTACTTCAAAAAACATTACATGATTCCAACCTTCAATTATCATATCTTTTAAAGACATGACTAATTAAAACCCGGGAAGGGTCATTCTTTGCCATATAATATATATCTAATAACAAATGAACATCATCCATGTTAAATAGACATAGAAGCTCAATTTTAAATACTAGTACCCCTCCATTAAACTCCAACAAAACTAGATACATGGCTCCAACAAAGTTGAGAATAATAGTCACAACTCAACAATATAATATACAAGACAAGGCAAGACATAGAGACTATCACCAACATGATCAAGAGACTCTAAAAAATCCTTAACAGTAATGGACAACAACAACAACAACACTTATCCCATTGTCAATAACTCGCACCCATGCCTTAGCTTTTAAAATTTTGAAGCCATCAAATGGTTACGAATCAATAACAACTCTCATATTTGTTACTTAACAATGTACTTTACTCTCAATTGCTTTCTCCCTTTTGACATACATAGGCCACCTTTACCTTTCTGTCGTTTCTTCTCTTTGGGTTGAGGAATCATATCCCTTAATGTATGCCACCTTCTATTATAGTTTCCTTTCCTCAACCCCACTTGTAGTCTCACCTTAGAATCCTAAAAACATGTGTCACATGTTGCCTTCTTTTTTTCTAACGTAGTGCCATATTATTGATGAAGTGAAACCATTTTCTTAACCCAAAAATGAAGGGGAAAATAGGCATCCTATGCAAACTCAACGAGGAGGTGTTGATGCTAAAGGTGAAGGAAGAAATTATGGTGTGTCCACTTTGATGATATATTAAGGAAAGGGTGAATCAAGATGTCCAGGTTGCTTCTAAGTCATCATGACAAAAAATAAAAATGGTTGGAAAAGTTTCGGTATGACATGGATCCATAATTTGTTCTGAGTACACAATATAATGAGTTTAATTTAACATATAAGGTTGGAATCATATAATATTGCCCCTTCATTTTTGTAAGTAAAGAAATTCAAGTTTTCCCTTTATTACAAATCCCCTATGGTTCAATGTTTTTCATGTTTTTTATTGGTGTCATAACCCTAAAAATTGGGATTGATTGACCTTTCCTTTTGTTTCTTCTTACATGATTTCCCTAAGACCAAAAAAAAAAAATCAGTATGCTTACGTTTTGTCTTGTCTTAAAAAAATTGTTGGAGACTCTCTTGGAAGGCTCCTATCATTTCTTGTATGATCTGAGCATGGTTTTAAGTATGACTGACAAGGATCTATTCAAGAGAATTATTATCTACCAATTCATATATAGATTCCCCCCTCCCTCTACCTTTCCAAGATATCATAGACTGGATCAACAATTTGAGGATGGAAATTATAGTTTTGAATCCAATCAATGTCAATTTTGAAAAATATTTAACATATCCTAGATTTATCATTTTTGGGGAAAAACTAAGTTTTACAATTTTCATCTTTTTTGAGTAGTTTTTGGCCCTAAAAACTTGCTAAAATAGGTTCAACATCCCTTCATATTGTAGAGCCAGCTTCAATTTTTATAGAACACTTCAAAATTCCCATTTTTTAGCTATGGTTGAGGAAATATGGCTCCAAGAAGTTATGGTTCCCTTGAATCATATACCAAGTAAGAGAGGGTGTGCCTTGATCCAAATGTGTAACTTCAAAAATATGAAGCATATTGAAGAGAATAGAAATAGTAAAGAGTACAAGGTGGAAATCCTCAAAGAGATTAGATGTAGGCCTTAATCATGCAATGTCTAATGGTGTGAGATACGGTGAGGATAAAAATGGAAACCCTTGAAGTGTTTATTTCAAAGAAGTTTTTTAAGTCAACCCCGATATTGTTAGTGTGGCAGTATGACACTTTCTAGGATTTTCATATGCACCTATAGTCTCTATTTACTATTCACGTCAATGTGTTATCTTCACCCACTATGCATATGTTCCATCCTTGTCTCATCTTGAATGAACACCATGTACGGAAATCTTGTGCTTTTAATCATATTTCATCCCATTTGTATTCCATGTCTCATCCCTTCAATTCTACATGGTTTTTTATTGGACCTAAAACATTATAGAATTCGATTTTGGTACGAGGTCAAGTCAGTGGGAAGTGTTGCACAACTAGACAACATAATAATCTCACTCCACCCATTCTAGTAGTGGACCGGAAATATCATAAAACACGTGTTTAAATCAAGTTTTGGTGTTGGGGAAGGATCCATGCAACACTGAGGAACATAAGGGTCAATATCTACCTAGGCTCTTGAATCTGAAAACATTATGAGACACAATCATGCATTGTATCATGTTGAGCACCACCTCAATTTTTTTGTTGCATGTTCGATTGCTAAATTGAAAAATCACCATTTAGGTATGTATAATATTTTGATTATGTCCTCTAGATATTATGGATATATCAGTGTAGGTTTATGGTTCACCAATGGATAAATTCTAACATGAATGTATGGTTCACCATATCCATAAGAAAATGTTGGTTCCTTTTCCATCCCCATGCTAACATATTCACCTCATGCCTTCAATGGTGCATTTCAGCTAGAATTAATGGCACATGCCCTCACTAATGTCACTTTACAATTAATATTAGTGCCTTCAATGGTTCCTTTTCAAAATATTGATAATATCGCCTCACCATCATCAATGCCTTTGATGGTTCCTTTTAACATCATCACTTCATGTCACCTCATGATAATTCCACCTCTAATTCCCTCACTAGTTGTAGGCTAGCATTTCCAAATTTCACCCTCCCTCATAATAGGTGTTTCCTCTCACCTCTCTTTCCTTCACTAGTTCAACCCTGCGGTGTTAATCTTAAGAGGGAATTTGAGGAAACGAGGCTTCATCATCTAGACCAAGGTGCAACAACATGTTTTTGAAGAAGTGAAGATGTTGAAGCTATGCACTACACCTATGCTTACATTACTATATGTTGCTCATCTTTTTGATATAGAAGATGATGCATATGACTATGGAATAGGTAATTTTATGACACAACAATGTCATTCCATTGTGTTTTACTTAGAGACATTCAATGATGCATTACACAACTTTTGAAGTTATGATAGAGAGATGTGCTCCATTGCTTAAATAGTTCACTAGTGGAGACACTATGTATACGAAAAATAAATTGTTAGTCAATCTAACCATAAGCCACTACAGACCTAGAGAAAATTTGAGAACACACCACATATGAAATGGAATTTCTTATAGAAATTCCAATTGGTTATCAAACATTTACATTGAAGAGATAAAAATGTAGACTACTATTCGAGTCAACCACCACCAACATTCACAGTGGTTCTTAACATAAAAAGGTGTGATATAGAACACTAGCAAGAGTTCTACAATACACACATAAATTTTGTTAAATTTTATGCAACCATTCAATAAGGATGCCACGCTACCTACACAAGACTTATTATTATTTTGGATGATTTTCATATGAATAAATATCTTTTGTATTGACTTGATAGGATGTGCTCACTTGCAAGTGAACCTAGGGATTTGTTGATTTGGTAATCTCATTTATTGAAGTTGGTTGGGCATTTTTTCACATCAAATAAAGTTGCAAATTTACAACAACATTTTTATTCGCAATGTATGAGGCATGATGTTGAGCACCACCTCAATTTTTTTGTTGCATGTTCAATTGCTAAATTGAGAAATCACTATTTAGGTATGTATAATATTTTGATTATGTCCTCTAGATATTATGGATCTATCAGTGTAGGTTTATGGTTCACCAATGGATAAATTCTAACATGAATGTATGGTTCACCAATGGATAAATTCTAACATGAATGTATGGTCTTTATCATTGATCTTAGTACATGTAAAGAAAGATTGCATTTTATTTAGAATTGCATAACTACTAAATTGAAAATTGAATTTTGAAAAGCATATCATTTATTGGGAATTGAATTTAGGACTTTGCATTACGTTCATATTCAATTATTTTACTTATTGAGTCATAACATCATTAGTTTCATGACTGCGCCTTTTTGAGTAAGCAAGGCCACTAAAAGTAACGCTTATAATCTAAAATTGATTAGTAACGATTTTATTTTCTAGGGTGCACAATCTAGCTTAGAATTTAGAGCCTTGGAATAGGATTTTGTGAGTAAACTTATCCACGGCTATTAAATCAACATATGTGTTTGACTATGGGAGTGGAGAAATCCATTGTATAATCGCTAATATCAGGAGGCTCTGCTTACACCAAAGTTAATCACAAGGTCGCGTGAGGTTGGTTGAAGGGATATCCCCCTGATACCTTCTTAGCGTCAGATATATTTCTAGGGATCTATTTGTATATGGGGATCTTGCTAGTACCTTTACCTCTGTGAGAGGCAGTGCTTTCTAGGTTTCAGGCTTTGTTACCATGCCCATATGTTGGATCTTACTTACGATTGTTCGCCTATGCATCGATTATATTGTGGTTGCTTAGTTGCTTGAATTAGGTACCACATAGGTTACTTGCATGGGTTTTTATGTAGGTACCCTGGGTTAGATAAGGGTCAGACAACACACAACCTTTATGGAGGATTACCTCTCCCGGGGGATCTGGACAAATGTTTGTTAAGCCCACGAGGGCCCTTATAACTGATTATGTTACCTCCGATCTTTAGTAGAGGAGTCTCAGGCCCCTCTTGGGTGAGGCATAACTACTTTAGAGAGGGAGGCCCCTTTCAGCCACTTTATCATGTTTGTGTGCATATTGGCCTTTTGTTTATTTTACTTTGGTGTGCTCTTTGATTACTAGTTGGCCTTAGGATTTTTTTTTTATATCACGAGTCTTGAGTCATCATGGAGCCAGAACAACTTCCCCGCAAGTATCACCGCTTGTTATAGTTACAACCGCATTTTGATTCTTTTCCTTCTAAAAGGAATAAATTTATCATACGTGGTACGTACACCTCCACTTACCAGACTTGTGATCGTACAAGGATGAGTACGGAATTGAGTCAGAAATATACTAGGAGTCCTTCAACTCCCATAGCCACTATAGTCAATGGTACTCCTTTGACACCTTCAACCACTATGGTTGTAGTGTCGTAGGTTCCTATCATCACACATGTGTGTGTGTTCTTGATACTTGTGATCCTATCTCTTACTCAGATGCGCAAGGACAACCAGAATGACAACAAGCTATGCAAGATGAGATGAATCATCTTTTGAAGAATCATCTAGTCTCATTAGCCTAAGGATGATAGGGGATACGTTTATGATGCTAGATAAGAAATTCCCTACTCAAAGTAGCTATAGTGGTGCTCAATAAGTTCTTACCTTGGTCACTGGTCAAATTCCTTGGGCAACCAAACCTTCTAATAAAATTCTCAAAAATAAATTTGGCTACATTATCAATCATAAAATCCTATGTAGGTGCAACTTTTTCCCATTTAGTGAGATAATCAGTTGCAGTAATGATATATCAAGCTTTAGAATTGGAGAGTAGGAGGTTTAATATATCCCACAAAGTCAATATCTCATTTCGCAAAAGGTTGTACATCCCTTACTGGATTCAAGGCATCTCTCCTATAAGGTTTACCTACTTTTTGATATACATCATAAGTTCTAGCATACTCCTTAGAGCCCTTAAATATGGTTGGCCACCTAAGACTAGATTGGACAATATTGTGATCTATTACTTTTCCTCCAACATTCCCTCTTGCAACTCCTTGATGACATTCCCATATCATATCATTCCTTTAATGATCCATCACACATATCTAAATAATACCATCAATGCCCAATTTTTATAATTGTTCTGTGATTAACTGATAATTTGCATCTCTAACACTAACTAATGCTTTTGAGTTGTGGAATAATCTTTAGGAGAAACACCAGTAGTTAGAAACAAATCAGTCTCCTTTATATATTTCAAGATAGCCTCTACTTTTAATGGTTTGTATTTGGAACATTATCATCCAATGCACCACCTGGTTCTCTTAACTCGAGCCTAAAGAGGTGATCAATCCTTACAATATGTTTACTAGGTGTAACCACAAATTCAAAAGATAATTATTGAAATAAGAGTAACCACCTACAAATATAACCCTCTAGAACAAGCTTATTTACCAAATATTTCAATGCAAATTGATTTGTATAAAAGTCAAAGCATCCTCCTAGAAGGTAGTTTCTTAACTTATATAGAGAATAAACCATGGAAATTCCTTCACGCTATATGGTGATGTAGTTGTGCTCAACTTGTGAAATATTCTTAGATGAAAAATATATAGGGTGATCTAAATTTCCTTCTCTTGGTTCCACAAGAACCACTCCTAATGCTATGAAAAAGCATCTACATGTACATTAAATTTTACATTAGAATTAGGAAACACCAAAATTAGGGCACTTACCATTTTTTGTTTGAGTATATTAAAAGTAGCTTCACATTCAAGGGTCCACAAGAATAGTTTGGATTTCTTCAATAACTTCTCTAGAGGCTCTGTTATCACTCTGTGATCGAGTCATAGGTGTAGATGAACCTTTTGTAGTAGCTATTATGTACCAAAGTAGACTACATCTATTTAACATTATTTGGTGTAAGTATATTCATAATGACAACAATCATGGAAGGGTCCACCAATACTCCTTCCTTGCAGACAATGTGTCCCAACAAAATGCCAAATGGTACATAGAATATGCACTTCTTCAAATTTATGGGGATCTAGAGCCTCCTACATTTATCAAACATTAACTTCAACAACCCAATACGTTCCTTCAACAATTTATATACAATTCAATCATCCATATATACCTACAAAAACTTGTGAATGAAATCTCTAAAGGTTGTAATCACAACTTGAGAAAAGATACATGGCGCATTCTTGAGCCCAAAAGGCGTGAAATTATAACCAAAGGATCCTTATTTTCTAGTAAAGGTGGTCTTATTATTGTCTTATTTTTCAATTCATACTTGATATATCTTGAAAGGAAATATATAAAGGAATAATCCTCTTTTCCTATAACTTGATCAATCACCTCATCACTAAAAGGAGTGGGAAAAGTATCATACACAAGTAGATTTTAAGCTTCTAAAGTACACACAACCTTAATGTCATGAAATTCCTTATTTCTATGAATAAAAATACGAATGATCTAATTGGATTCATCTACTCGGAATATTAATCAAATTTACAATATTATGTCAAATTCTTTCTCTACCTTCTCCTTAACCCTGGGATTAAGATGACAGAGTTGATGGTTAACAGGATTAGAATCTGACCACAAATCTATCCTCATCTCCCCAAACTCTTCTTGAATCCCTTTCATCTCAGTAAAAATCTACATAAACAAATTTTTGTATTCTTTCAATAGGGCCTAAATATTAGACATGGTCTTCTCATCCTTGTAATCTCCTTAGAAGCCATTTTACGCCATCATTCAATTCCAATATTGACTTTATGAAACTTCAAATTCTAGTGATATATCATACTATGAACATCATTATTATTCTCTTTAATCAATTAGATCCTTTACATGGAGATGTCTTCATCTGTATTTTTGTGTAAACAGTTCAATTAAAAATTCTACTGAAATTCTAAATTAGAAACTTAGTGTCTTGAACTTCAGAATTTGAGTACCAAGTACATGGAGATTTCTTCATCCGTATTTTAGGATTTATAGGTGCATTGTCAAATTCTGTTTCTTAATTTGAGTATCAAGTACACGGTGTCACTAGCTAGCTACACTAGAAAGAAACCACAAAGATCAATATGGTGATAATGGCATCCATAGGTCCCAACATTTCATCAGGAAGTGACCAATTATCTCTATCTTTGAGATCTAAGGCCCTAATAAGGGAGTGATTGGCGTGGTACCAATTCATTGGTGTGCAGTGTATGATTTTATCCCATTGTAAAAACACTTCAAGTTCTTAGTAGATTTCCTTGAACCCTTAGGTTTTCCATCGATGATTCTATTTCCCTTTAGTTTATACTTTCCTTTGTCCTTACTCTTTACTATAAAGGCACTTTTGGATGCTTTTCTATTGCTTATAAACTATTTATTGAATCTGTCCTTTTTTAATAATTGTCTACACAACTTAAATGTAATGTTAATAATCTCCTTGGTGACATTTAAAGTTTCAACAAAATTTTCAAAAGGAAATAAACTCTTCAAGGTAATCACTACCAAATCTTGGACTTGTAGCAACTTATCGTTTGTTATGGAAAACTTTATTAACATCATAACCTCTATATTCTTCGAGTGAAAGAATTCTTTCACATTCTCATCATCAGAGTTTCTCCTACCCTTTCCTATGACCAATCCTAACAATCCATTGCATTGGAATCTGGTAATCATACGTTGCTTCTAGACATTGAAATTGTTACCATTGGACTTCTTACTAGGGTTCAACAATATATACAAGAAATGCACTAGTTTTTCTCAACAAATAAATGTCAAGCACCAGTGGAATAATTTAACTAATCCCAAGAAATAAAAATTCACCTCCAAAACTTAGTTGTGTAGACACATTGTTATACCACCCAACACTATACCTAATGATTCCACATTGCCATCAATACAACACCACCATTATCTTGTTGGGTTCTAGTAGAAAAAAAAAATTGTTTAATTGACTCTAGAAAACAATTTTTTATGTAAAAAGTTCATTTAAAAATTCTGCTGAAATTCTAAATTAGAAACTTAGTGTCTTGAACTTCAGAAAATTTACCTCTTTCCTAGAGTTTCCTAGATATAGTCCCTGAGAATTTACATCCTTAGGGATGATATGAAATATAATAAAACAATAGAAACAGTAGATGATATTTCACTTCTTAACAACCCTAATCCACTAGGAAATTTAAGAGAAAATATATCAAGCTCATGCCACAAGTTTCAACATTCTAGGGAAATCTTATCATGCATAAACTAGATCTGAAAGTCACTTTCTCTCATTGATGGTGTTATAGGACATACAAGAAAACAAGTATTTTTCAGATCTATCTTCATTGAGTGAGGGGAGTTCAGGTAGAATAGAGGAAAGTGAGACATCTAGTAGGCCTAACAGGCGGAGATCAACTAGAGGTGAGAAGATCAGAAGAAAATTCCATAGACGCATGGAATTTATTCTTGCGAAAGGGGGATCATGTTCTTATGATCATGAGAGCATAGATGACATCGAGGTGCCCTTGAGCTACAAACATATAGTGAAACGATGGGTACCCAAGGATCTTCCTGAAATAAACATTGATTTTTGTGTAAACAAAAGGATGTACCGGAATGCTCCATCGTCATTACATGGGTTGGGGATATTTTTCATGGATAGCATAAAGGTTTGTTACGATGGATTAACTAAATTGATGGAGTACGTCAGACCCTGTTGTATCTACAAATATTGGATACGAATAGTCCAATATACAAAAAGTATGTGAAGATATGGCTTGGATACAAATTATATACAGTTAAAAGACAATGATCAAAATAAAGGAGAAACTATCTATATTGATGGAAGGCCAAAAGAAATGGGGAATATTGCAGGGTTTATAATCAGTACACGACCCGTGACCACAAATAAGCGACCCAATTGTGTATTTGAGGGGCGTGAAGGAAACTGTGTATTCATATGTGCAATAAAATCAATAGTTGCAGGGGAAGAGTTATTGATTGATTACAATTTGAATCGAATAGATATAGATGTTTCTATTATGGGGGCAGTACGTATACTAATTTACCCAACATGTAAGCAATGACTCTTATATTTTATGATTTTCATTATGTTCTTTACGGTGTTAATCTATTTGGAGAGCTTTGGTCTGCTTACTCTATGTGTCCTATTTTTGTTATCAACAATAACATTCCTCCTTGGATGTCAATAAAGAGGGAGGATTTATCATACATTTGAATTTATTTCTCATGATAATGATCACGGTTCTAATTTTACTATAATGTGGCAGGATGATCGTGGTAAATCAAAAGCGATCTCAGAACATGATGATGATGATGATCGCTCGGCAAAATGGATTTGTATGAATCCCTCGACCCTATGGTTTTAATTAGAAAAAATATCAATAAAGAAAACAAGGAACTAGCTCACTTGTTAGATATTCTAGATCAAACTCCTAAGGTAGAAGAAAGGATCAAAGAAGTTATGACAAGGCTTAATACATATAAGGTAATAACCATAATTTCAATTAGTTTTATTTTTATGTCATAAGATCAATTATGAAAGCTTGATTTTTAACTTTTACATTATCTAAATGAAAAAATGTTTTCTTTCTTATATAGAGATTTTTGGATCTTGTTGACACCGACATGCATGGTGTCAGTAGTAGTGGCATTGCACAGACACCACGGGATCCCAATGAAATCCCTCGTATAGCTACCAAGACACAACTATTCATATCTCCACCTTCCACACCATTAGGTGGGAGCTACGACATGCACATCGAGGAAACAGCCACAGAGGTAGGCTCTGGAGATGGTGACAGAGATGAGGTCGATGATTTGACAAACTATATGTTTTCTTTTCCTAAAGAAAGACGTGTGACCAACACAGGGACCCTTAAGGGCACATTTATGGTCAACGAGGAAGGGCTTCCATTAAAGCAAGTTAAAGTCTTGGGTAATTTTTAAAATTTTAATTGTTTCATGTTCTCTATGTAGACAAATATAAATCATCTAAATTATTATTTTTAAATTAATAATCATATAATCATTTTGCATGTAGGGAATAATGATTTTTATAGGTCCTTGGATAATAAGGCGTTGTTTCTTTTTGGGCCCACCATACGGGAGAGGTGGAATTCCCAGAATTCCAACCTTAAAAAAGAATTGATGGATTATCTTGGCCACCATCGCAGCTGGCCAATATTTAAAATATACGCGAGAAACATATAGGAATCACTTGAAACAAAATGATAGGTACAAGAATCCTCTGATGATTCCAGATAGGGAATGGAAGGCCCTCATTGAGGATGCAAAAGAGAAGAAATTGACAGATGAAGGAAAACCACCCTCTGGTCCCAGAAGGCAAATTACAATTTCAATTCAATACCTTCAATTTTTTTTAGATGTAAATAAAATTGTGGTATATATTAACATACTTGAAACTTTTGATGATAGGTTGACTAACACGTCAAAGGAAACAAAATCAAGGCTTTCCAAATGTGGCCATCATAGGCTAGGCCAGGGAAGCTACTTGAATTTGCAGTCACGAATTGTAAGTACATAAATATCTTATTTGTATTGTCGTAAAACTTTTAGGTAATTGCAGCGAATAACATTAAAAATACATACTCTTATGCAATGCAGGGTGACGAGTTTGGTACTGAAACCATGGAGGAAGACCTCCAGATTGGTTACAAGTACGACTATAAAGTTTTAGTTGAACACTGAAAAAGCTTGGAGAAGATACCAAGAACTACTTTGCAGGATAAGGTAAATAAAATTCAATCCACATTAACCTTTATTATTAATATAATACAGTTATGTTGGATATTATTAATATTTACAACTTTGTTTTAATCAGGGGAGCAACACTGTCAATGAACGCATTAGTATTGGAGAGCAGTGTGTTGATAGCAGTTTTCAACCAGAAGATGGTTCTCACATGCAGTCCCAATTTTGCACGGGGGTGCAGCCCCACAATGGTGCTACAATCGAGCTGGTACATGACAGTAATATGGATGTATTTTAATCATATACTTAATAATTTCATAGTTATACATTTTGTACTTCTATTTTTGTTTACTTATACATTTATTATTGTTCTTATAAAGTTTGTGGTCTCAATGGAAGAGAATGTTGTACTTGAGGCTCATACAGTTGAAGAGGAGAACGCAGGGGGAACCATTCCAATGGTGCCAACCAGTGCACTAGGTAAATAATGACATTGCAGGTGTTTTTTTTTAATATTGTTGAACTAGTTCAATAATATTTTTAAAATGGCCATTTAAATTTTGTATTTTTTTCTTTTTTAGTTGATGCCTCGTCACAATGGCCTCCATTACACCGTGAGTACCCCGCGACTAGGTGTGCTCTACGTGAGAGGATGCAATCACAAGCAGATTTTGAAGAAAACGCAGAGAACGAAGACGTAGATATTGATGAAATGATTAGGAACTATAGAGATAAGAAGAAGAGGCTGGATAAAAGTACTAAATGATGATGTACATGAATATTTTAAGAACTATTTAATATAAAATATATTTTCACCATATTCCACTCACTCCAAATGGATCAAGGAAACATTTTATTTCATTGTAAACATTTGTGAATATTGGTATGTATATATGTTTGTTTTTGCTGTAAATATTTCAATATATTTATATGTTGGGTATTGGGGAATTAAGAGTGATGTGAGGGGGGGGAGAAGCCATAAGATCTTCTTCCTTCACGTGGTTGGCCCTGTTCAGTAGAGAATAATTTATTGGAGTCATTTAATCTTAGATCAAACCTCCCTCGATCCAACAGAAAAACAACAAAGTCAATGTTAACTTCGTTGCTRCTACTTCAAATCAAGGAAGGTAGTTTGATCAAATATTAGACGCGTGGCTCCAAAAAATTATTCTCGAAATTGAGAGGAGCTCATTCAGGTATGTTCTGACACTCTTGTAAAAATGCATCTTAGAGTAAATAATGTGCCACAAATATGACTTGTATTGATGTTTTAGATATTTATGGAGGTTGAATGATTTTGGGAGGTGCTTTAAGATCTTTATTCGTCGATTGAGGGAAGCTCAAGACTAACAGAGGGTCATATAGCTAAAGAGAAACACACAGGATCAACCATTCCAACTATATTGTCGACCGGCTCATCAGATCAGGTGTGATTTCTCCTTTCAATATAGTTTATATAGCCATCAATTCTAGTTATGTTTAATGTTTTATGAATTGTTATGTTCAATTGCTAAATTGAAAAATCACCATTTAGGTATGTATAATATTTTGATTATGTCCTCTAGATATTATGGATCTGTCAGTGCAGGTTTATGGTCAACCAATGGATAAATTCTAACATGAATGTATGGTTCACCATATCCATAAGAAAATGATGGTTCATTTGCCATCCTCGTGCTAACATATTCATCTCATGCCTTCAATGGTGCCTTTCAGCTAGAATCAATGGCACATGCCCTCACTAATGTCACCTTACAATTACCAGTAGGAACGTGCACGGTGAGCATTCCTGCTGAGCATAAATGACCAACTCAGTCAAGTCACAGGACCACGTGCACACTCTTAATGCAACATATATAGAATTTAATATACACCAAACCTCTTTATGAATAAAGATGTATAGGGGTATGGGGACAACTAAGGCATAAGGGGTTAGGAGTTGAAGTGTTTTCAAGGATAGAGCAATGGTTAGAGAACCAATATGTGGGTGATGTGGGTGCAAGGGTTGTACACAAGGTATATGCATAGTGCACTCATGGCTCGATTTAATATAGGGTTAAGGATTGAGTATAAGTTATGCCAAGGCTTAGATGAAGCTAGGGGGGTCTATGTCATGGTATACATCAAGATCTAGGTCAACGTCTAAATATATATATATATATGTGTGTGTGTGGTGGTCTAGGTCATGGTCTATGTCAAGCTATGGGTCTAGTGACAAGATATTTGGAGGAATGGAACCTACTGAAATGAGCATTATGATCGTTTGGAGGCTTAGATATTATGATATTGCAGTGCACCCAAATTGAAAGGACCGTTTGGAGGCAGAGAGATAGTGAGATTGCAATGAACCATTTGGAGGCCCAGACATCATGAGATTGCAGCACACCTGAGTTGAAATGATCGTTTGAGGCGGAAAGGCTTTGAGCATGTTTTTTTTCTTATTCTTTTTCAAATGTTGAATTCCAAAAGCATTGGCATTCATTTCCATTGAGCCCATACAACCCCTAGGGTTGTAATCTTGGCTCTGATACCAATTCTAACATACCCAACCACCTTTGTAGCCTCTTAGAAGGGTTTTTAGAAGATCCCTCTATGACTTTCCCTTCCTTTATGTCTCCTGCTTGAGTTTTACCTTGCATTTTTCATATGTAATTTCACAACGAAAGCTAGGTATTGATTTATTGGTACCCTAACAAGACTCCCCTTAGTGATTTATGAGATTCCTTAATTTTTTCCTACAATCCATGATTGAACTAAATCTTGGTTCCATCGCTTGATCATCCCTCTATCTTGATCCTTTAGTTCCTTGGATCTTAAAATTATTTCAATTATTCCCTAAACATTTACTCAAACTTACACTTCAACCATTCAAAAAAGCCAAGAACTAATCCTAAGAAAACAAACAAGCCAAGAACATGTCATTAATTCAATGTTGAGTTTGAGCAATTCCACCATTTTCCATTGATTAACAATAGGCCTGGTGTTATTATTTATAGATGGGGAAGGTTTCCATATTTGATATAATGTAATTTTTTAGCTAGACATTGCTCAATAACGTATTTACATGAGATAGGGTATTATTTTAAAAATCTATATGACTCCTCACGATACAATGCATTCATTATTAAAAAAATCATAGAGTTTGTTTTTTTGTCAAGACATTGGGCATGTGAATGAATTGATAATTTACTAATTAATCATTTTTGAATTCATTTTCCTCCTATTCCAAGGTCACAAAGGTCCTTACATGTGTGCTAAATCACCTTTATTTTGATTTTGAGTTAGCAAAATTCATGGCTAAAATTTAACTTAATGCTTATTAGGTACCCACATTCTTATAGAATTCACATAGAATGTTATCAAGCCCCAATAGATATTTGTCACCATCAATTTCCATCAAATTAGATGTATTTCCATCCAATTTTTTTCCTAATTACACATCCTCTCATGATCAATTTATAGGTTACATGGTATAACATTGAGGCACGTAGGCATGGAAATCTTATGCTCTTCACTCATACTTTCTTCTCTCTCCCCCCTTCTTCACTCACTCTCTCTCTTTACCCCCCCAGTCTATCTC
>ML780282.1:344882-372316 GCA_009831015.1 Picea engelmannii
CCCACTATGGTAGTTAGATATAATAAATGTAAGAGGACTTCTTAGAAGGTTCTACTTCTAGAAGATTCCTCCTCTAGAATGTTCTTAGGTGATGGTAGCACTATATAAAGGGGTTCAAGCAATGTAATGAAACATGAAAAGAAGTATTGTATTTGTAACTTAATCTCAATAGGAGGATGCCCCCTCGAAGAGGCAAGTGAACAGGAGAGGATCTCTGATCCATTGTATGGTGTTGCCCTACCTCAAGGGTTTGGTAATAATATTGTGTGGTTTCTTCTATATTGCTCTTTGGATCTATTGTGTATTCAGTAATTGTGTTGATTATATCTTCAGATCTGGTTCAGGTTCTTAACAAGGGAATATGTTGGATGAGACCAAAAATGGGCTCTGCCTTAAAAGGTATTACGCTTGATACCTCAAGCTTGGGCGTGACCTTTTGTATACTAGTTTATTTTAGTGTATATACATATTTTCCTTTGTTTCATCAACTTTCTTATCAAGTTTTCCCTTGGTTGGAAGATGTCAATGGAATCTTCAGTTTACTTACGATTCGCGGACAGTGTCATTCGTCATATGCAGAACATGGCTTCTGTCGCTTGGGTCATTTACTCACCCGAGGGCCAACTGGTGTCTTCAAGTGGCGTTCGTCTGGAGCCATCAATGAATAATGTGGTTGAGTATAGCGTCGTTATAGATCTATTATGCAATGCCATTTCACGTGGTGTTCAGTCTATAGAGGTTCTCCTGGACTCCTAGTTAGTCATATGTCAGTTGAATGGAAGTTACCATGTGTTAGATCCTACTCTACTTCGACGATTCCTACGAGTACAAATTTTGGAATGATACTTTGATTTTCTTACTTATAATCGCATACCAAGAAGTTATAATCATCTATCTAATGCATATGTTAATTATATTTTAGATTGGAATTTGTCACATAACTAAGAAAAGAAAACACATTCATACATTTACACATTGTAATATATATAAGTAAAACTGAAGACCAAATTTTTTCATATTTCATCCTTTCGAGTTCAAAAAATATGGTGTCATAGTACAAAATGGGGCTCACACCCTCAAAATACATATATGGCTGGTATATAATATGACCCTGGCATCTATGTCTGTGGTGCCAGATGTGTATCATGGTAGCACACTACGGCATTTGCGAGACATCGGAAGAGTCACACCCACACACGGGGTACACCCACCACCTATCGTTGCATCACATCTAGTTGATCCTCCACTTGAACCATAGGAATCCTATGCGTCAATCGAGACAAGTTCCCTTGCAGACTTTGTAGCACTCTCTCTGTGTCCCCACCCACTTGTTCATCTCCTCGGCCCCTCCACCGATGTCGTGGGAATCTCTCTGGTCGTTGCAGACATACATCTACGTAACAAAGCAATTGTTAATACTTGATATCATACAAAAATATTTGCATTTTTTATTTTTATTGAAAAACACAAAAAAATGAAATATATAAAAACATTTCTTACCAATATCACCATAGGAAGAATTTGGTGGCAAAGGCATGTTAGGATCCCCTCTGTATTCAATCCCTTCATAAGGATAGTTTTCAATGGCTATGACATGTCAGTGCCACCAGAAAAAGAATCATCATTGTAGGGGGTTGGCACCCTACCACCTCCTAGTCACCTCATCACATCGGTCCACCGTGACATGGTTGGATTGCGTTGTCCATGTGGAGTAATATCTACTCTAGGGCTCAAACCTGGAACCCTCTCAAAGAGAAAACTACAAAGTATGGATGCAAATCCAAAATTTCTCATTTTCCCTTTATATTAGCTAGCAGTGAGATACATTAGTCATAAACAGTGGGTATTAATACTCCACCGCATATAACATGAGTGGCCTCGATGCCTGATGTAATGAGCATGACCCCAAAATATGTGTGAGTACAAGCACGACGATCTTTAAGCTTGGGTTCTTGATCGCCCTGATAGGGAGTTGGCTTTGTACTTTATCTATGCCTGTAGCACAGTGGGTGGCAATGTACTCCTCCATAGTCATACCACCCCTAGCCCCTCAGGCATTGATATTCACTACCTCGCCTCAGTGATACAATCCTGTGATGAAATATATATTTTCCACTTCAATCCTCGATGGTTGGCCATCAAGGTTGAAGGACTTTGTCTCTGGATCCCAGTAGTTTACTAGCAACTGAAGTAACCTCACCTGAGCACTCATTCCCTTTAGAGCCCAAAATTTATAAAGAAAGCATATTTTTAAATCTTGTTGGTCCCTTGTATCTCTTCCTACTACTGCATCTATCTCTTTATGCTCCCTTTCCCTCCATTCAATAACCATCCTACAAAGGACAAACCATTTTTTGAGTTAAAACCTTCCAAAAATTTTGTTCACGGACTTGTACGAGGGCTAACTTGGTAAAAGTCGTGTATAGGGATGCATATACGTGTTCAGGCTTCACTTTTCCCATGTATATGGGGTCATATACACGACCTGGTGAACTGTCACCCACGTATACCCTAGTTTCCATGTTACGCCCTCTAATACTCAAAAAATGGGGMCTAAGATTGAAATTTAAACCATTGAAATTGGAGAGGGGATGTGAACTTACTTGGTTCAGACAGTTGTTGATTTCRTTGATCATAGCTCCCACAATTGACACTTGAATATCATGGGGAAAATGGGCTAAAATGCACTATGTGGGTGAACAAACTCAAATGGTATGGTAAACTGGTCTATTTTTACTATTAGTAGAAATTTTTTCCCACTTCCTATAGTTTTTGCTATTTTTTGACCTTATGGACTAATAGTGTAGTGGAAAGACTTGGTTTTTAGTGGTTTTGTCTAGGCGCTTTTGTGGTTTCCAGCGTCGTACCGCTCATTCATGCTTTCGACAGGTATATTCTTTCACCGACATATAGGATAGGTTTTCACTCCGTTTTTCATTCTCGCGTCATCATATGACCATGATCCATACACCCTAGGTACAAACCCATTTATTAGCGACACAGAACCTTCTCAGTGCTACTAAAAGTTTCATTCGTAAGTGGTAGAGACTTACCAAACATGGGTGCCCTCGTTACAACCTTTGTGTCATTTGGTGCCCATGAAGAAGTTATTCCATAGGACCAGGAGTTCCTTATAGTCTTGATATGACTTTGCGTTTAAACCCCATATTATTACTCACAAGAATTATGACCGTTACCTATGGGACTCTCCCCGAGTCTTGGTTAAGCTCGTTTCTGACTCTCGAAAAAACGAAAAGATTGTTGAGTGAACTTGTCTATTTCACACTAGTGAAAGGGATTTGAAAGGATGTCTATTTGGTATAAGTTTAACCCTTTTTTGGACCAAGTAGACTACTTATGAAAAAGGAATACTCTAGTCACCATTGGCTAGAAGATTTCTCCTAGGTATTCTTTTATACTTTTTCGGGCCTCAGGGACTAAATCTATGAAAAATGACATTTTTGGTGTTAAGTTGTAATTGCATTCTATCATCCTGCTTGCATTGTTGAGCCTATTTCCAGTTCTCTCTTTCTTGTTATAAGCCTCTTACCTCAGCAATTTGCATCACTAGCCAAGCATTGTTTTCTATATATCCTTTGAAGCTTGATACCTTGTACCGTTAGAGGAAACATCCCCCTGAGTTTCCATACCACGCATGTGTTTCCTTGCATTAATCATAGGTATGTTACATTGTTTGGAACTAGATGCTTACTCGTGACACTTGTTTCCTCTCCTGTATCATATCATTTCTTTGCCTATGAAAAAACAAAAAAATATGGGCGGGAAAAGAATATTATCTCATATCGGCAGTAGTTGTGTCTCCTTTGAATGGAGCACAAACTTTTGAGTCCATTTTTCATCCAAATTTTGGGTTTATCATGACCTTAGGAAGTTGAGGTCATTACTTAGAGTTTACTCCTTCGAATGGTTATTCTTCCAGTCCCTATGGAGAGTTTGTTGATGCCTCTTGCATCACGAAGTTTTATCATCAAGTCTATGTTTCCTTAGTTATCTGTATGTCTCATGCTCTTGTTCAAAGGAATTCTATAACTATGTCAGTCATTTCTTAGAACTCTTGACTTTGCATGTCGGTCATACCCTTGTTAGAAAAGTGATTTTTCTCTTTTAACCATAGACAATATCCCAATATTTTCACCCAACCATAGGCACTAATGCCACCCTAAAGCACCTTGACCTTGACAGAGAGAAGAATTCTAGTAGAAAATCAATAACCATCCAAGGCTAATGCACCAAGAAAACATAACCAAGACTGATTAGAAAGTTGAACAAAATTATAGGTTGCAGGAACTACAGCTGCAGCTGCTCCCCAGACTTGTGCACTACTAGATTTTTGCAGTGCGCACAAGTGAATTTCTGCAATTCTGAGATGTCTGTCCCAAATGAGAACTGGCATCCTGTATTTATACTTCTTTCTCTAAGATTTTTGGGCCAACTTATTCTTTTGGAGGCTAAATACTCAATATAAAATATTTTCTTTAGCCTACTTTTCTTTTAGGGTTATGTCCAAGTATTTTAGGGTTTCTCTTGCTTCCTGGAATATTCTAATCTCATCAAAGGTCGCAAGTGGAGGCTAATACCTCCCGTAGATACCATAATATCAACACTCCCTCCTAGTTAGGGAGGTATAACAAGTAATGGTCTTGATCACAAACAACCATTCAACCTGTAGCATCATTATAGCCACATAAGCTATCTCATGATCGAATCACGAGCATTGTCATCATTATCCAACTAGATAATCTTCATGACAATCAGTACAATGTTATCTGATAGAACACAATTGTGTCTATCCATAGTAGTACACAACTACTATCCAGTGGTACATAGCCACACCAAGTAGTACACAACTAATTGATCAGTGACACATAGTCACAACCAGTGGAACATATCCATCACAGTAGAATACATCTATTTTTTAGAGACATATACTCTCCATAGAAATCATATCATCTGATATCAACCTGCATAAAAACAATATCATGATATAAAGTAAGTCATCTGGGCCATTCTTCCACTCACACATGTGATATCTGGAAGAGCATCTACCTTCATACAGTAAAAGCATCAACCATGGGCTATCTGGACTATTCTTCCCAAGCATGGAAGAATAATTGTCCCTGGTTTCTGAACCTAGACCATTCACCTAACTGGGCCATTCTCCAACACTAAACATAGTGCAACCTGGAGAGAATGAGTCTTCCCTAGGGAATGCTTGTCCCTGATTGTTGAACCTGTACCATTCACCTAACTGGGCCATTCCTCTGGCACTAAACATAGTGCAACCTGGAGGGAATGGGTCTTCCCTGGGAATGACTATCTGGACCATTTCCTAAGGAAATGACTATCCTGCACCAATCTCCAAAACGAACCATTCTTCAAAACTTCTCACAACTGTGAAATTCGAAAGAATGACTTCCCGGTGAGGCGAGCCATTATGCTTGACCATTACTGAGAGTGACTGCCCGGTCAGGCGAACCATTATGCTTGACCACTACTGAGAGTGACTGCCAAGAAGAATTATTGTCCTAGACCATTACAACACACTAGACACAAGGGGAATCGTTGTCTATGGTACATTAACAATCTATCAAACCATTTTCATTATGAAAATGACTGTCCTATATGGACTATTTTCTAAACTAGAAAATGCATGTCCATCAGAAATATCAAACCACTTTCTGAATTGGAAAGGAACTGCCCATCCTGGACCATTTTCCAAGATGGAAAATGAATTTCCATAAATCAATGATATATCAATGCTCCCTCCCAACCTGGAGAGCCATCTCTTCCCTTTCAACTAAGGGAGTCATTTCCACGATCTCCAACTTGTCTCGTAAGTATGCAAACTTTGTCCTGGACAGAGGATTTGTCAAAATATTTGTTGTTTTCTCATATGTGGGGATATATTGAAGCTTCACTTCTCCTTTCTGGACTTTATCTCAAATAAAGTAGTATTCGATCTCAATGTGTTTCGACCATTCATGAAACACTGGGTGTTTGGATAGCCTTATACAACTCTGATTGTCACAATATATTATGGTTGAATCTGGAACCTGATCAAATAATCCATAAATCATCTTTCTCAGCCATACTGCTTATGTACATGCCTCACATGCTGCGATATATTTTGATTTTGTTTTTCTTAGTGTGACAGACTTGTGTTTCCTATTTCCCCAAGATATCATAGAGGAGCCAAAGCTGAAACACATCCCTGAAGTACTCCTTCTGTCTTTTGCACTTCTTGCCCAATCTGAATCTGTGAATCCATGAAGCTATATATCACTAGATGCGGTATATATTAATCCATATTTTAGCGTCCCATGAATATATCTTAGAACATGCTTTGCAGTTATCCAATGCTCATGTCGAGGTTCCACCTAAAACTGGCTTAGGGTGTTTACAACAAAGAAAATATTTGGTCGAGTATTCACTAAATACATCAATGACCCAATCAATTGTCGATATAGGGACATGTCTACTGGATCAGAATCTGGGTCTCTTACTTTCCTTATATCTATGGTCATAGGAGTGTCCATGGATTTGATATCCATCATTCCAAACTTATGAATAATCTTCACTGCATACTTTCCTTGTCCAAGGAATACTTCACCATGCTCTTGCCATACTTCTAGCCCCAAGTAATAATGCATGAAACCAAGATCTTTCATATCGAACTTAGAAGCTAGTTCCTTCTTACACTGGATGATGAGAGACTCTTTACCTCTCAAGAATAAATCGTCGAGATATAGTAGTAGAATAATAGGTGCATTGTTCACGACTTTGTAGTAAAGATTTGGATCTACATGACTCTTGGAGAAACCAAGTCTTATTAAGTAGTTGTCTATTCTGGCATACCAAGCTCTTGGAGCTTGCTTGAGTCCATACAAGGGTTTATTTAGTCTGCAAACATGAGTGTCTCTGAAGTGTACTTCAAATCCTTGAGGTTTTTCAATGTATACTTCTTCTTCGATTTCTCCACTGAGAAAATTTGTCTTTACATCCATATAATGTAAACTTCATCCCATGGAAGCAACAACGGACATAATGGTTCTAATAGAAGTATATCTAGCAATAGGAGAAAATTTCTCATCATAGTCTTCTCGATCCTTCTGGGAGAACCCTCTAGCTACGAACCTTGCTTTGTATTTTTCTACGCTTTCGTCTACTACATGTTTGATATTATAGACCCATTTTGAAGTTACTACTGATGGACTGGTGTTCTTTTGTCATGACTTCTTTCCATTGTTTCTTCTGAGTTGCCTCTTCAAATGTGGTTGGTTCTTCATTTAGAAGCTTTGTGATACATGTTGCATAGCTGATGAATCTTTTGGGATTTTTTCTTTTTCTGAAGGTGCCACTTGGGGCTTTGAGTCTCTTTGCTTCTTGTAGATTAGCTTCAAGCCAAGATGGATGATTCTTGGTTTTGGGTACAGTGTCTGATTCAATAGTTTCACATGGTTGCATCGAATGATCAAGTTGTTTTGTTTCTTCATTCTGACTTTATGGAAGACATGTGTTTTCTTCTTTAGGCTCCTCATACTCTTCTTCTTCTATAGTTTCTTCTATGGATTTCTTGAAAGCCATCTTTTCATTGAAGGTTACGTCTCTGTTGACTTCAACCTTATGTTGTTCTGGGATATAGATTCTATAGGCCTTGGATGATTCACTGTATCCCACGAATATGCCCTTATTTCCTAAGGGTTCTAATTTCTTCCTTTTATACTTGGGGATGTGAATGTAAACAGGGCATCCAAAGATTCTTAAGTGTTCCACATTAGGTTTCTTTCCTGATAAGGCTTCTTCTGGACTCATATCCTTCAATATGCAGTGGGTACTAATGTTCTGAACATATATTGTTTCCATGGCTGCTTCTCCCCACAAATACATAGATAAATATTGATCATTCATTAGTGCTTTCATAGTTTCTTTAATAGATTTGTTATTCCTTTCTGCTACACCATTTTGTTGAGGATTATGAGGAACAGTTAGCTCCCTCCTAACCCCTGCCAATTTTCAAAAGGAAACAAATTCCTTGGATGTATATTCTCCTCCATTATCTATTCTCAAGGTCTTGATTTTCTTGTTTGTGAGGTTCTCTATCTCTGCTTTGAATTCTTGAAACTTGCTGAAAAATTCGTCCTTTGTCTTCAAGAGATATAACCAAGTATTTCTTGAGTAATCATCTATGAAGATTACATAGTAAAGATAACCTCCTACAGATTTGATTGGCATCGAACCGCAAACATCTAAATGTATTAGATCTAGGAATTCCTTAGATCTATTATTGTTGCCTGAGAATGGTTTCTTAACATTCTTACCAAGAGCACATCCTTTGAAAATTCCTTCATGTGTAGATTGTAGTTATGGTATTCCTTCAACCATGTTTTTGAGGAAAGTTAATGCTTGATAGTTGATATGAGCATACCTTCTATGCCAAAGTTCATTGGGATTGACTTCATCATGTACAAGAGCTTCATCATTTATTTCTAGCAGTCTGTACAGTCTTCCTTCATGGGTTCCAATAACTCTAGCGTTCTCTATGTTGGAGTTTCTAGACCAAGATAATACTTTTCCATCTACAAAGGATATTATGTTTCCTTTGTCTTCTAGGAAAGATATGGATACAAGATTATTTTCTAAACCAGGTACATATAAGACATTGCTTGAATGAACATTGTTGCTTGTTTCAATTTGACAGAGGCTTGACCAATTCCTTCAACTGGATAGGTGTTTTTATCTCCAAGTTCTACCTTGTAGGATGTCTTATTTTCATTTAAATTAGATATTATGGTCTGGTCTCTTGTCATATTCCTAGAATCTCCACTTTCAATTATCCACATGTCATCTTCAAGAGTTCCTGTGAGTGTTGAATAGTGTAGATGATCTGTCTTTTCATTCATGATTTATGTTGACCGATAATTGGTCAAGATTTGACCCAAAATCTCAACCTTGACGTTTTTTCCATCTGAGAGTGCCAAGAGGTGTGTTGGACTAAGGAACACTAGAATATATTCTCCTTGAGTAAGGTATTCCATCATAAGTTGTTAGGAAATAGTTTTAGGGTTTCTACAACTGCACCTGCTAGTAACCCCAGTGGCAGTGCTTCAGTAACTGCACCTGCTAGAAACCCTAGTAGTAGTTCTTCAACGAGCTTGATAACCTTATGGTTTAGCTTCCTTCCAGTGTTTAGACTGATTGAAGGAGGTGTGGGCCAATAACCTGTTAGAAAAGTGGGTGTGCTCGTTTAACCATAGACAATATAGCAATATTGTCACCCAACCATAGGCACTAATGCCACTCCCGAGCACCTTGAACTTGACAGAGAGAATAATTCCGATAGAAAATCAATAGCCAACCAAGGCTAATGCACCAAGCAAAGATAACCAAGACTGATCAGAAATTCCAACCCAGAAAAAAATAAAAATAAAAAAATAAAAAAAAAATTACAGGTTGTAGGAATTGTTGAAACAAAGTTTGTTTTTCTTCTTATATCCTAAAACTCAGTTTTCTTTGGTTATGGAGCCGCCCTTAGTTCTAAAAAGAATTCAAATTCTTTCAAGAGTTTCGGGTTTTGGGGTTCGGATATTCACGAATTATGATTTTTAATAACAACTCCAAAGCCCCGATAACGAAGTCTCGAAAGTATTGTTTAAAGGAAATTAAACAAAATTAAAAGGAATAATTAAAAACGTTTAACGGTTTTCTAAACCTTTCGTATTTTCTTTTTCGGCTATCTCAACTTAAACAGTAGTTTAAAGTCTCGATGCGCTTTTTACGAAATATCTTTTTAATCGTGATTAACTAAACTTTAAACATACTTAACAAATCATTAATCAGTCGCATTTCGGAAAATCAAAGAGTTATCACTCTTTCGCACTCAAAAAACCACGAAGCCCGAAATCTCGAAAGTATTAAGCACTTAAGCATAATTAACTTAACATTAAAACAGGGTTAAAGATATTAAATGACTTTTCGCGTTTCGCTATTCGGGATTTTTCGAAGACATTCCTTTCGAAATCCCAGTTTTGAATTGTCGATATATGTTAGTATTTATAACGTATTAGTGGAGATATTTTTAGCGTAAAGTGCGTATATACAGGTGTACCATCCCCATTAAAGCATTTAATTTTTATCGCTTGTATCAATACGCTCAATTTAAGGCAAGTTAAGGGTTAATAAAGGTTTTTTATTTCCAATTTCATTCTTACTTTCAGACAAGAAGCGAGTTACATTCAAAAAAGCTCATGCATTTCTTCTCTGTAACACGATTTCATTTTTAGCACAAACATCATGGCACCCAGAAAAGCGCCTAAGAAAAGTGAAGAGGCCGGTGAGAGGTCAAATCTGAATGGATATGTTATATCCAATACTACACCACATGTTGTTGATTCAATCAAGTCATGGAGACAGATTTTTTATATCTTGGAGTATGAGCTGAGGAATTGCCCTGACGATTTCAGAAACGAAAAGACTGAAAATAAACTCAAGGATATAGTAGAATCTGAGCTCCATAAGATAGCCACATGGCCAAGACTCATGCCATGCAATGACATGATAAGTTGGGCTTTAGAAAAAACCGACATTCAGACTAGGAGCATTCTAAATCACCAAAAGGTCATCGTCGGCTCATTCAGACCAGAGCACATCCAAGTAATGTATAAATTGTCCCATGTCTCTAAATACATTTTTAATGCCGAATTCATAAAATAATTTCAAAGAAAGGAGTGTACAGAATTGGATCAAACATATCCATGTATAATCAAATATTGGTGGGGAATTCCAACGAAATTTAGAGATGATACCCATGGCATTTATGCCACAGCACCGTTAAACGAATACATGGTTTATATAGAAATGATGTTGTGTAGACTATTTGGGAGGAAAAGTCCTACCCATTTCCTAGCGGAATGGGTGCCAACTATACATGAGGTAGCAGAGGGTTTCACCTTCAACTGGGCCAAAATCCTGTCAAATAACCTAGCTAAAGAGATTAAGGATTACCAGATGGAAAAATCGAAAGGTCAACCTGTATATTTTTACATTTCTGCATATATTATGGATGTTATCTGTTACATGACTCCATTCCCCTTGATGAATTGGAGCTGGAGCCTAGCCTGTGTTGAACCCATTCATGTTTATCACTCTAAACTATGGGAGGAGAATGTTAAAGATTTCTTTTACGAAATTTGTCACTACGTAGTGATACCTGTGCACCAAATTTTGAATGGTTATGCACCCCCTCGGATTTCAGAGCAAATCGTGGGAAACCTTAAGGCAGTTGTTGATTGGTTCATCGAAGAGAATTTATCTTATGTTAGAGTCTTCAGATGTTCAATCCTCCCTCATTCTCTCCCTAAATTTCTCACTGAAAGAATGGTGTGCAGAGAAGTGGCATGCCAGATAATAACAGGAGGCATTGGTACAGAGTTAAAAGCATCTCAGAAGAAATTCTGGCCAGTTTTTCCTGTGAAGATTGGGAATTTTTCATTGCTTAATCTTGGCCATTCTAAAGTGAAATCCGCAGCATTAGAAGACATTAAGTTGGTAAATCTTGAACTCGGAAAGCACGACCCATACCAAATTGTGGGAAATCATCTAACTCATTGCAACATGAAAACGTTTGGGCATGAAAACTCCCCCTGTGACGACATATTCAAAGGAGCCAAAGCATATGAGGAGATATTAGAGAGAATTCAAGCATTACCACCTGACCTGTAGACCATATTTATTTCTTTCCAGAAGCATAGACGAAGTGGTTTGCCAAAGATACTACGGGGAGAAATGGTAACCTCTCCTCCATAATAGGAAAGCATACCCCCAGGTTTCAACTCAAAGCCTTCTAACGAGAAGACTACAGAACAAAATCCAAAGAAGACTGAAGCGTCTTCAAAAAAAAAAAGAATCTTTACAAACAGAGTACCCAAGGTCAGGAATAGAGTTTGAGGTCGAGACACCTCCAAAGTTGAGTCAAAACATTCCACCTTCATCATTGACTATTCCTGTTGATATTCCCAAAACAACAGGAGAAACCCAATCTACAGAGTTGGGCAGCCCTATTACATCATTGATTCCTTTATAGTCAACATTTGGGACTCCTCATCTAGAAGTTATATATGTAAGTGACCTCACTCCAATCTCTAGAGAAGAGACACCTTCCTCTGATTATTTTTTCAGTAAGAAGAGGAAAGCAGTAGTGAAACAGGAAATGCATTTGAGAGAAGGAACAATGGTAAAGAAACACAGAATGCTCATAGATGGACAGAACCTAGAAGAGGAAGATTTCACCACTGAGGTAGCAGGCTATATGGGAGATTTGGAAACAACTAACTTATTTTCAGTTGACAATCTAAAAACAAGGTTGAATCAGAAGGATCAAATGATAGCCTAGCTGCAAGGTCAAATAAAAAATACTGAGAAAAATATCAAAGAGGAGGTAAACAAAGGGCTAGAACATGCTAGAGCTACTGACAAACAGGAGATTCAACTGCTCAAATATAGCTTGGATGAGATGTATAAGAAGATGCAAGCCAGTCAGGGACAGGTCATTCATCATGAAGAATTAGCGAGACAGTTGTAGGATAGGCTGAATTCTATTCAAAATAAGGTGATAGATTTAAAAAAATTTCAAGTCCAGGCACTGGAGGTGCATATGAATATAGAAGCAGAGCAACAAAGATTGATTTCTAAAGTAGAATTTATTCAGAACTATTTCCAAGAAGTAAGTCAATCTTCCAATAACATTGTTTTTAAAGAAAAAGAGGCTAAAGCGGCCTGGGCTACTTTTCAAAAGGCAGTTGTACTTTCAGAAAAAGAAGAGGTATCAGAAACTCCAAGGTTGTATGTTGCATAGCAGATCAGGGGTAATATCATGCTTAAAGTATGGGAGGCCAACATAGCCGAAAGAAAGAAAATGGCCAAGGAAGTGAAGGATGATTGCGAAGAGACCTTTGGTTTATTAGACAAAGGATCGTTAGGTATTTGAGAATACAATTTCCTTGGGCTACTAGGACAAATCAATATTGTAAGATATCAACTAAAACTCCAAGAGAAGTTGAATGAAATTCAGGTTGAAATTTCGCAATTAAAGGAGATTGATGTTACCCAAATAGACAGGTGGTTGGTGAAGCCAAATTTAAAATTGCAATCAGTTAAGTTTGCTGACAAAGAGATTGAAGACCGATTCCCAAAAATTCAGAGAAAGTTGTATCTGTTCAAGGCAAAGGATATACCATAGCCTCCTAGATCTTTTGTGTATTTTCTAGAAAAATGCATTGAATGTCTCGAACCAAAAGAAGGATATACTTCGAAGAAGAAATGAAGTATCATATTGTAGGCTCATATTATCAAAATGATAGAGAAATACAAGATAACTATGCAAACGGTTCAAGTTTGCAATTTTGTAACCGTTAGCCCCTAGGAGTTAGGAAATCACCAACCGTCAAGAGTTGGTGACTTTGTATAAATATAATTTCATAAGACTGAGAAAAGGATTTTTTGCGGCCGATTGTACTAGAGAAGTTTTTACAGTGATTAATGAGAATACAAAACGGAGATTCCAGATTTTGTCAACCCTGAGTTATGTGTTCCTCTTTACTTTCATTTTCAGCATCTTTCCTTATATATCTTTGATGAATGTTTAACTGCGATTTAGTACAACATCTACTGTGGTTAGGAATTATTTGATTATTTAACTATTTACATTCTTTCCTCTGTGCTTGCTATCAGCATGTTCAAGACCTGTAGATTATTTAGATTACTATATTTTTATGCTTCATCAGAGATCTCTGGTCTTCCTTCTTCCTCTGTTGCAAAGTGAGATTACTCCATGATTGATGTCTCACCTTATTTAAACAGCTTCATGTTTTCCTCCCATCACTTTCATGATTTTTGAATTTGACTCGGGAACAGGAAACGACCTCTGAAACTGTTATGTTAATAATTCAAGTTTGGGAACTTTTCTCTTATAATCCAAAACAGAAATAGAAAACCTTGAAAACAAAGTAATAGATTTTTTAACCTTTATCCCTCATGACTATACCTGTTACAAGACAACCCAATATAGAACTCGGCCTTTCAGATCAGACTAGCATTGCTTTAAACTTATTTAACACTATCTTACAGACAACAAACACCCGAGTTTATTTAGAACGTTCATGGGCAACAATTGAACATGATATAATCATCCAGGAACAATGGGAAGCTAGACAGAGACAGTTAAGAAACCATCCATAACTTTTCTTTTTAGTAACTGATACATTTTATACCTTAACTCTCTCTACCTTTTTCAGATGCCTAGACTTTATATTTTAAATCCATAAATATAGACTCTGGAACAACATGAACTATGGTTGCTCCCCAGACTTGCACACTACTAGATTTCGGCAGTGCACACAAGTGGATTTCTGCAATTCCAAGATGGTTGTCCCAAATGAGAACTGGCATCCTGTATTTATACTACTTTCTCTAAGTTGGTTGGGTCGACTTCTTCTTCTAGAGGCTAAAGACTCAATATAAAATATTTTCTTTAGCCGACTTCTCTTCTAGGGTTATGTCCAAGTATTTTAGGGTTTATCTTTCTTCCTGGAATATTATAGTCTCATCAAAGGTCACAAGTGGAGGTTAATGCCTCCCGCAGCTACCATAATATCAACAACCCTCAGTGTATCTCAAAGTCACATGAATTTGCAGTCCTACCATGCACCATGGTCCTACTTTCATTATGGGTAGGTAACCTTGAATCCAATAGTTAGAATTTCCTCATTGGTTGATGACTGGGGGGTTTCCCTTATGTTCAATGGCAAGAAATCTATTCAAAAATTGGGATTCATGCAGTGTCTTGGATTCCATTATCTTTATTGGTGGTTCCCTCTCCTTTGTCATCAATTTTCCTTATTGGTTGTTATTCAAAGGGTCTCTTTCATGCACTACTTGCATCCGGTGCATGTGAGGGATGCACAAGGTCGTTGGTTCATGAACATCCTATTCGTCTAAGCTCCTCCTATTCATCAATTTATTGTTTTTTACCTTGTTTTGAATGATGAGAGATTCCCTAATGCTCTCATTTTAGCGGGTCTCCTTCCATTGACTTCATCTCATCTATTTTGGAAACGAGACCTAGAGTCCTATGAGTACCGAGAGGCTTGCAATCCTCAATGCCAGGTTCTCTCGCCATCAACAGTTGGGAATATATCAATGTCTCTTGATCGATGGATTCTTCAAGTGTTCGACCTCAACACCTTTATTCACACTTGTAGAATGTACTCAGTGCCTTGATACCTACTTTCATTATCGGTGGGTTGTCTCAAGTTTGTTAATGGTATACCTTAATGACTAGTAATCAAATGAAGTCTCATTATGTTCGAACTTAACTCCTCTATTGACATGATGTAGACTTGCACCTTTGGCAGATAGTATAGAAGACCTCCAGCTTACAGTAGCAGCATTCCTCATCTGTTGTTTTATTTCATTGGACCAGTACCTATATGACTTCAATGATCATGGGAGATAATATTGTACTCCATTGTATACATATATCTTCAGATTGATTTTGAGATTGGATTCCGCTGTGCCTTGTTCATGACTATGAAATCCTATAGCATATGTCCGCTTTGTATTGCATATTCATAGCCATGAACAACTATTTGATATATTTCCACATGGATCTACAGTGTAATTCAGATTGGCAGCCATGTGTACAAAGTCATTATGGATTGTAATATTCTCATGAGCAACTAGTAATTTCAGTTGAGTCTTCATTAATCCACTTATGGGAATTATAATGTATTTTTTCCATCACATATAGTCCTCTGACCTCACACATTAGGGGGCATCTGTTACAACAATTTTTTCCTCACTCCATGCAACTTGCTTAGATGGATTTCCATTTACCTATGCAGACTTGAAGTTCCCTTTATGTGCCTTCCAGAGCCAAAAAAGCATAGTTTTCCACATATGCATGCCCTATCAGTTATACAACAAGCATATGTGCAGGTTGCTCCACTACAACCCACGTACATCGGGTTTGGTGCTCAAAATTAAAAATTATGTCAGGTTTCCATGCCATGTCACGAGATTCATGATCCTTGACCTTCCATATACTGGAAACACTCTGACTCATCCCTTTAGTTCCATTTGAGGGCTATAAATTGAGCCATATCCAAGCCTTGAGGGATTCAACAATTCAACTTCAAGAGAAAAGACACTCTGGAGAAATTTCACTTCATATTGAGTCTACATCCCTTTGTCCTTGAAAGTATGAACTTCTTGTTTAGCCCCCAAGATCTTCCTTCTTTGTGATGGATAACCTCATTGACTCCTTTATATGATCTTTCCTTTGGTGGATGATTGAAGTGGTGGAGGCCCAACTGGAGGGACTTAGTTTCTCGGTTTTTATATGTGTCGTTACATAAGTTTTTCGCCTATGTACTTCTGCTAATTATTTTAATAGAAATACTCTTTTCTCGTCCAATTGATATCTTGAAAATATTTGAATTATTATTCCATGGGCGTATTTGTGATGTATGTTAATGGATTATGTTACTCTATATGATAACATTATATATTATCACCATATTCTTGTGTATCTTGGTTGTTGAGGAAAAGATGTAGGTATAAAGTTTTGGGTTGCGTGCTCAACGGTGGTCTTCTTCGAACGTTCAGACGAGATATTTTCTTGGCCTTGTCTTGTTAGAATTTCATTTATATAGAATACTTGGGGTTAGAGTTGATTTTTGTGTATCATTTTTTTTGTTGTGGTTTACCCCTTTCCATATTGAGATTTTCCTCGTAACACCCTCCCACCCCATGCCTCTCCCAAAGTTGTATCCCCCCACATTATGTATCCCCAAGGCCCTCTCTAATGCTTCTACTACCCATATCATATCCCCCTTAGCCTCTTTCCACCCCACTTCCCCCCAAAAAAAGTCCCTAAACCCAATTTCCCTCTCTAACCGCTCACATTCACCTAATCCACCACTAGACCACTACCCCCATTAGAAACCTCCTCCTCCTTTCCCACTTCAAGATCCTCCCACCGCCACCCAACCACTACCTTCCCTCCACCCTATGCGACAAGTCTCTCAACTTATCGGCCAACCATCGCCAGTGGAAGAAATATCCACCACTACCACCCATTAAACCAAAGAGGAATGACAACCTATCATCTCACCACTTGGGTGATCCCACCCTCAAAATACCAACCAACCAATAGGGATAAAATTCCCAACAACTTATAATTTTTTTGAAATTTTATATAGTTATGAATTCATAAACTTGTTTTTGGTGGAAATGAGATAACTCGACAAAACTAAGCATAACTTGGGCAGCTGAAGGTGAAATTGAGCTCAGAAAGAGCATAGACATCACTAGTAGAGAGACTTATCCATTTATATGCCTATAGAATGGTGAATCAGTGATAATTTTCCATATCATTCTATGAAGTGTAAGGAGACCTTCATTGAAAACAAAATCAATGTTAGAAAGAGGTGAAATTGGGCGTAATCGAAGCCAAATTTCCACATATGAAAGGAGACCCATTTCACCTACAACCTACTATACATTAAGAACAACCTAAAATTTTGATTTTGATTTATATATTTTAATTTTGATCCCTTTTTCCAAATTTGTGCATGAACCCAACGATTTCCTAAGGTTATTTGGAAGCTAATTCTCACTCAATCTAAGCCCGATTTATGCCAAATGAAAGGCACACAAATCCAAGGGTATAACAAAAGAATAGGCTATATTTTGTGCCAAATTCAATATTGTTTTTTACCTTGGTGTAGCGAGACATTGATTCAATTTAGAGGTCCTTTTGCTTAATTTGAGCCTAGTTTGAGGCCAAAAGTTGTCAATCAATGGGGAAACATAATAGGAAGCTAAGAGGGTCATTTTCAGACCTAAGATTTGTTTGAACAACAAACACATCCACTTATTTTCACTATACTAGAAGCCCACTTTCCCTCTAGAAGAAGACTGGAAGTTGCCCAATCGTGGGCCTTCTTACCATAAACTCACAAAACCATTGATGGCACACTTTGATACCCATTCTTCACTTAATTTACAATAACAACCAAGTTTTTCACAATAGAAAAAATGAATTTTTCAATACTTGACACTTGGAGGCATGAATCCTAAAGAGTAATCAATGATGGCAACAGTTCACCTTTTGGCACTTTTCCCAAGAAGCTTTTATCAAAGCCATTTTATCTCCCAGATTTGTATTTCTTTTCCTTTTTTCAAAAATATCGAGTGCAATTATTATTTATGGAAAAGTTTTTGGAAGTTTCTAGAAGGTGTGATCTATCACTTCTCCCAAAGGGACAAGTATTTTGTAACTCTAAGGTAACTTTGACCTTGGGGATGTTAACTCTAACCTCTCCTCCTTTCTTATAACTTAGGGGATTGTTATGTAATTATTCAAAACTCAATGAATAGAAATACCCGAGTGTTGTTGGTTTCAAGGAAAATTTTAGGGGCTATATATCGCCCATGGGCTAATTTTCCATGCTTTTTCAAAAAAAAGATTCGCTAATTTCCATTTTTTCTAAAAGTGATTCGCCCAAATTCTATAGAATAAAATTATTTTACCTTAAAAATAGCCCAAATTTTATAGAAACTACATAAAATCCTTAGAAATTTGAATATTTTTACAAAATTATTTCCAAACATTTTTTACTTTGCATATTAAGGACTAGTAAGATTCACCAAGGTTTCTACATTCTAAGATAAATTTCCATCCTTAAAATTATCCCTAGTTGGTTTTTATCAAGGTGATAGTGATTGTTATCTTCTTTGTTTGCATTGTTAAAGAACAAATCATTTTTTGTTTGTGGTTGAGGGACAGTTGTAGGACGTTGTTATCCTAATTATCCTTGAGAGGGATTAGTTAGGTTGGTATATTGTTGTCAGTTTCTTGATTATAGCATATTAAATACTCCATGTTAACACTTGGCTTATCTATTTTTGTCTGTTATTGTTGTAGGTTTCTAGAAGGAAAGACAATTATTGAGTCCAGTTGGTGGCTAGGAGGGTTTATTTAGATCCAAGGATGATCTTGAACCTCTCTTTTTTTGGTTGGTTGGATTGGTGACTACTTTCATCCCTCTTTGTATGACTTTTATAAGTGGTTTCCCTTTGTTTCTCAATACTACCCCAAATAGATAGGTCTGACAATTTATGTTGGTTTATCAAAAACATGATAGTTATATGTCTTTGTTGATTTGAATGCAAATTTTATAATTTATTGTTTATTTTCATTGTACATTTTCACATATATTGATCAAAAAAGTCACTAACCCTTATCAGAAAACACTTTCTTTCCCTCTCTACTTCACCCAAGTAGTTGGGAACCTCTTAAAGTCATACTTTAGGTAGAGAATCCAACGAGGCATTGAATAAAGCACTTGAAAACCCAGGTATAAACACATAACAACAATGTTAAGAACTTCTAGGTTTGATTCATTTGCTTCTTTCATGATTATAAATTCTCAATTATTAAGCATAAATATTGGTTCCACGATCTTCACACAATCATGACTAGTTGTTTATTATTTGTGAAATACTTTATTTATCTAACCAAGAACAAAGTTGAGATCTCTTTGCATATGGTAGCTCTGCAACTTGCAAAGAGACTTGAACTCATTTCTCTAGGATTTGTAAGAAAGTTTCATACTTATGTTTTTTGTAAATTTTTAATACCAATATAATCCAAGTTGAAGACAAAAAGGTGAGAAACACAACAATTAGGTGATGGTTGGGTTTTCCCTCCATCACACTTGTTGGGGTTACCGCCAAGTTTGGTAGTGAGGGTTGTTGATATCATTTACTTTTGTTGTTGTGAACAACTCAATTTTCAACTTATTTTCTCTAAAGGGACTTGTGCAAAAAAACAAAACGAAAATTTCCCAAAGACACTAAGAAAATGCAAAAGAAATCTATTTAGCACTTTTCCATTTCTTTTTTGTGCTTTAGCTTAGATTTCAATTCAACTAACCAAGGGACACGGTTTTGAAAGTAACATGTTGTTAAGACACACATATGACTTCTCAATCTGTTTATTTCAAGCATCATTAATCTCTAAATACTAAGAATCAAAACCAAGGAATTCACATCAGAGACCGCTCATAGAAAAAATAATTTGATGTTGGTTTCTTGTGCGAGGGTCAAATCATTACCATAGTTCATGATTATCTCCTTCACATACTTTTTAAATAACACCATTTTCTTTTGGTTTTAGGGGCAGATTATATAAAATAACCATAATTATTGCATTCATTGTCCAAACCACTAGTCCACGTCTCTATTTCTTAGGTGAAATTGTTCGATTTATCCATTCCAATATGGATGATAGATATTGTAGTCACCTTCCTTAGAATAAATCCTTAGCTAAATAATATAGTATCCTTTCTATTAGTATTAAAAGAGTGAGCGACATGTTTGAATTGGTCTCATTTATTGGACAATAGTTGAAAGTAATCACTAAATTAGCAAAAACAATGTGAAAAATACTCTACTTGGGTATGTCCAACTAAACTCCCTCGAGTGAGTCTTAAACCTCTTTTTTTTTTAGGTATCCTTCTTCCATTAAGCGATTTTAAGACATGGAAGCACTGGTGATAAGAAGTGACCAACCCCTACTTCTCTCAAACCGCATGGGGTACTCTTTACTTTTAACTACCTAATAAATTGGACAAAAAGGTTGTGAGCTCACTCTTTTCATACTTAGTGGTAATTGAACAATAGACGATAAAAGGTGTGTGTTTTATGAGGAGAAACTTTGAAACAAAATTATTTTCCTTGCTTGCATGATTAACAAGAAAAATTTTTACTAAAATAAATTAGAATGTTAATGAATCATTAAGACTTTTTTCATTCCACCCTTTCTCTGATATTATTGCAGTGCTCATTATTTTGAAGATTCTTCATAGTTAGAAACCAACAAGACTCTTTACTCATCACATAAGTGATTGTGTAATAACAGTTATTCACTACCCAACTCCCCTAGGGCTTACACAAAAGACACTTTCATCTCAAGTATTTGGCATGTCAAGTGTTAGTCATGTCATTGACACTTTTCTTCTCCTTAAACAAGACTAAGAGGCTCTATCATGAGCAAAATACATTGTTTTTTATAAATATAACAACACCTAGAAATTTGTTTTCTTGTCTCCAATTCACCCTAAAATCAAGAGAAAATCGTAGGAAGACAAGTAGTTGAAATTGTTGATTTGAGTCTAACCCCATAAATACATTTTCTTATGGTTGTAGCAGCATATTAACGATCAGATTTTGAGGTATAAAAATAAATATTTGCATATGTCTCACATTTAGTTCACTTGGATTGCTTTCCAATTACTTTGGAAATGTTTCTCAAGCCTAGTTAGGTGTAAATAGCTTGGTGTTCACCTTTTTTTTATTGTAGTTTGCAATTACCATCCTTATGAAATCAATTTGTTATAGGTTTGATCTATATCTTTGACATATTTTTCAAAAAACAATGTTTTAAACTTTTACACATTAGTTAATCTAAACCATAGTTGACCTCAGAAAATTCTTGAAACATATTTTTCGGGTGTGTAAGAGCCACAACAACTTGATTTTTTCCCTCTTTTGTTTATTGACCCAAAAAAACAGTGATCTTATAGTTCACTTCTCTCAAGAGTTGAGAGAGGACAATACCCTATAGGGGTTCCTAAGAGGGTATGCATGCAAGTCCCTTGGTTCTCTTTCTTCCCCTTTTACCACTTCAAAAGAGAGACCATATAAAGTGTGAGTATTTTCTACCTTGTACCAAGCTACAAAAGAGGCACTTAACCAATGCCTAGGCTTATCCCAATCATAAGATAGGTAGGATCCACCTCACCTAATAGATTTTATTTATAAAACCAAACACCTAACACTTCCAATTAGAGCAACTCTGAATGGTGCAATATAATTGCAAACAAAATCATGGTAGCCATATATCAAGGAAAAATCCATTATCGTTGCACATAAGATGGCATTACAAATACTAACTAAATAAATTTTTCAAATCAATGATAGAAAAAAAAATCTAACAATGTATAAAATTGTATCCACAAACTTCTATTCACAATGGGAAAGGATTAAAATAGTTTATGTTTGTATATATCAATTTGAGGGCGTCATTGGAACTCAAAGCATGTTCCTCCATTTAAACAAACACATTGCTTATATGTACCTAGAAACAAAACATGGGGAAATGCATGCTTGTACAACAATATTATGAAACATGTATATGTATCCTTGGGCCAAAGAGAAAGCACACAACAAAACATCAAATTTCAACAATATCCAAATATGTTCATAGAAATCCACCAAGCATGCATCCAATTTAAGATATATAAAACAAGATTAGGCTTGAAAGGAAAGATCCAAATTGTGATATGTATTTCATATTTTCCCACCAACAATAATGATTCATGCTAGACATATAAAACAAGCAAGAATGCCACTCAAACTTTCTAGCGATCTATATGTTATCAAAAAAAAGTGTCTTCTTCTATCCAAGCTCAAAGATAAAGTGCACTTAAACCCATTCTTAGTGCATATCCACAAGGAATATCCATTGTTGGTAAACGCAAGGGAATAAGACATTCTCCAACTATAACATAGTCAAGATTAAATATCCATGCAAGCCATTACCATGGCAGCTTCATCCATGGATTTACAACACTAGCCAACAATGGCTCAAGAATTTGAAACCATGCAATCTTACCCCATAAACTTCATACTTTCACGAAGTTCAAGTAAGAAAAATAAATTATGAAGGAGATATATGCCAAGTGAAGCCTTGTTTTCCATAAAAAAACAACAACCAACATTTAATCTATAAAACTAATATTGATGGTTGAGCCTAGATTATAATCTATGCAAGCTAAATATCAAAAAATATACAAGCTCAATACTAGATATGCCCAAATCATGGGCTAACTAAAAAGGGAATTTGTAATCAAGATTCAACAAAAATATTTCAAGCCAAGAATTCCAAAAGACAAGGCAATTCCCTAAGAGAAACAACAAACCCACAAAGATCGAATCCTTGGAAAAGAATTCAACGACAATTGTTTGTTCATAAACAAATTAGAAATATGTAAGGTGCAACAATGACCAACAATTACAACTCCCATGTCTACCAAGGAGATGCAATCATCAAACACATAGTTGACCACCAACAAACTAGAACAAATTTTGACAATGGAAATTTCCAACTCAAGAATCTGTATCGTGCTCAACTAGAACTCTTAAAATGCATGCACATATGGAACCAAAAAAAACTATCACAAACATATCTAATCTTGCAAGATACCAATCAAATCATGTCAATGAATTGACAAGGTGCATGTAACAAGAGTGTTAAAAAACATTTATTCAATGAAGCAACTTGAGAGGCACGTTTGAACACCAAAAGTAACCAAAGCACAACAATTCACCATTGAATTTACACCATGTGCACGAAGGCAACAATGCAAGTTTGTTTTTTCCAAACTAGTGCTAGCATGTCTACTAACAAACATGTAGACTGCAACCAACATCACATTGCATAAAACCAACACCCATGAATATATTAGCATAACAAATACAACAACGAGAAATTGATAAGAAATAAATAGTTCATGGTGGAAACCCATATGAAATAATGAAATATCCAAGTTATTCTTGATAGAAGGAAATGCATGTCACTTGACTCTAACAATGAGCACCATCAACAAGAAATACTTCTCCAACTTAGCTTCAATGACCATTGCAAGTAGAAACAACTAGCTTGACCAAGATCACCAAAGGCTTGATAATCATTCACTCAATGCAATGTAGTGAAACCACCACATGCATAGAGTCACATTGAAACACCACCTTCAACTAGAACCACCACAAGGAGCAACAACCAATTACGGTCCATCAAATCCAAAGAGAAGGGGTGACAACCACAAATGCCACATGTAATTACACCATGTAGTATTGACTCCAATAGGATTAATAGAATTATCCCTTTACCCATGATCTAGTAGAGGCAGATTCACAACAATGGAATGCCATGAATGCTTCAAAATATGCCCAATCACAACCGTTTTCCTTTTTTTAATACCCCGTGTGTAAGACAAAAAAAAACATAATGAAACACCACATACAACCACATGTCACTTCCCAATCCTAGCTTCAATGACTATTTCTAGCAAAAGCACTACCTCAACTTAGAACACAAAAGAGTAGACAATGTGTTGCTCAATACAACATAGAGAAACCAATAGACAAACTGAAACACCACCTTTAACCAAAAGTAGCACAAGGAGTAACAATCAATCACAAACCCTTAAACCTGAAGAGTAGAGGAAACAATAACATATGTGTGCCACGATTACACCATGCAACATATCAATGCCACCATCCCTTCACCCATGAGGTAGTGGAAACACTTTCACAACAATGAGAACTCAACTGCAATGCACAAAAACCATGTCCTATCCAAGGAAAAACACAATGAAACACCACCTTCAACCACAACCACCATAAAGAGCTCAAACAACATAAACTCTTTGCAAGAAATGTTAGAACTATAATTGCAATGAAGGAATGCCACTACCTACCAAGTCAAAACACATTGGAACACCACACCAACACACAACAAAATTTTACAATTCACCAAATCGAAGGAGGAAGGTCAATTACACCATGTGCAATGTGCAATTACACCAACACGCATCCTCTAGAGTGGCATTAACACCACCTTGAACCCTTACCCATGGGCAATAAAGAAATATTTACCACATCCCATATTGTGCATACTTGGAAACTAACCCAATACACCCGTTTTCATTTTATTTTTTTTAATTTCCACTTTCCAAACCACCACCACATATTCAAAAGAAATAGTCAACTTAACCTCCTCACCCAATAAAAAATCATTATTTAAACCATTTTCTTATATATAAATTCATCATTCTTCAAAAGTATATACTTAACTTTATGGCAATTGGGTTTAGCTCAAGTGGTTGGGAGGAATGATTGTTATACTCCCCACATAGGTTCAATTCCCACAAGTGACATGTTGAGCACATAACAAGTATAATTTTGTAATGGCTTTGAGCCTCGTTTTTTATCGACCTTGTTCCATGAAGATTCTAGGGTTTACCCTAGATACTATCTTTGAAATTAGGGGAAGTACTTATATATATATATATATATATATATATATATATATTCTCAACTTCTTCTCAAATTAAAAAGATATAGATAAATTAGAAAGGGAAAATATACCAATAAAATGATACATTAAATTATATTCGATCATTTCTTGATCAATTAGGAAAGACAAATACATCCATAAATTTATTGATATATCATTATTTTTTACTAAAATAAAAGAAGAAGAAACATATCAATTTATCGATATATTGTTATTATTTTACTAAAATAAAAGAAGAAGAAAAATTACATCATGACACAATTGGTATATATCATATAGTAAACAATGATATAATATAAACATTGGGATGTTATTTTTTGGATCAAATGATATCTTATATGTTGGATTGTGAAAATCTCTTAATACTTAAATATAAAAGTCAAAAGATCTCTAATTGAATAATTCATAAAGCATAATACTTGCTGAGTCTTTGCAAATGAGATAGCAAGCTAAGTGGGGTTGACTGTGGGGAAAACTCCACAATTAAGCATGCTTGAGCTAGAGGAGTTTTGGGATGGGTGACCTCCAAGGAAGTCTTGGTTATTGGGTGCAGGTCCTAGAGGTAATGATTGATGTTATGCAATTCATTTCTCTATTTTCAACCACGCTTCTTCACCCCTATAAACATCACCCAATATTATGAATACTAAGTGGACTATTCAAAAATCATGAGAAATTTCTTAGTTGCAACTAGCACTCATGGATATGGGTCATAGTCTAATGACTTGCTTTATGTGGATAATCCCCAAAATGATATCTCATATGTATGATTATGGAAGCCCCTCAATACTTAAATATAGGAGTGAAAGGGGCTCTAACTAAATAGTTTATAAAGTGAAATACTTGTTAAGGTTTTGCAAATGGGGGAGCAAGCTAAGTGGGCTTGATAGTGGAGAAAAATACATAGTTAAGTGCACTTGAGCTAGATGAGTCTTGGGATGGGTGGCCTCTTGGGAAGTCTTGGTTATCGAGTGCAAGCTCATTAGGTGATGATTGATGCTATGTGATTCATTTTACTAACTTCAATCTCACTTCTTCACTCTTGTGAGAATCACCCGATGCAATGAGTGCTAAGTGGACTATTAAAAAATCATGAGAAATTGGTTAGTTGCAACTAATTGATGCAGGAGCATCGTCAACAGTATTGAAGAGGCCAAGTGGAGGATAGCTCAGTGCTAGCGCGCGTTTCAAAACAATTTTAAATTCCAAAGGAGGGTGCATCTTCTTAAATTTTTGAAAATCTTGTAATTAAATCCCTTTTAAATGTTTTGAGGTTATATCCATTGTGAACAATCGTAGGAGATCGTATTTGATTTTATTCCTGAAGGATTGTAGAGATATGGAGCATCAGCTCGTATTTGAATATAATGGTCATTTATTGTAATAAGAATTACTAGATAGGTGTTTTAATTATGATATGATATCACTAAGGTAGTCGGTAGGAAGGCTCAAGAAGCCACTCCATGTATAAGTATATGTCTTTTGTGCCCAAATGAGGTTGTTGATCATTATCTTAAAGAGTTGTTGAAGATCAGTGTAGAAATTTATTGAAGAGAACAATGGAGGACTGTATGAATCCATGTATATATTTCCTGAATGAATATAACAGAGAAGGTTGGCTTCCAAATGTATGGTGTTACTTATTTCTAAGTTTTATGGAGTGAATGTCATGTTCTTTGTTTTATTTGTTTTATGTGCTTGAGAATGCATTTCATAGTTAGATGTGTAAACTATTAATGTTGCTATAGGTTTCATTTGTTTTCTCTTCTGATATTTTTGGTGCAAGGAGTGCATAGTACCTGTAAGGAGTGTGAAGGTCGAGTCAATATTGGCTTAGAAGCTCAGAAGAGGTAGCGTGAAACTTCACCATCGAAGTGCAAGGACTACACAGTTGCTCAATGGAGAGAAAAGTTTGGAGAAGACCCGTGCAAGGCGTGCATCGGGATAACACTCAGCTGAAGTGTTGAAGAAGTCATAGAGAAGATGAGCGCAAGGAGTGCGTAAGGAGATTTTTGCAAAAATCTCTAAGTCCGAAAATTTTCAGAAGTTCAAAGGATGCAAGTAGTGCACCTGAGGTCTGAAATACCCCAAATATCAAAGCTCAGGAAGGGTAGCGGTCTAAATTGTTAATGTTTATGCCATTATTATAGTTCTTTGCATTTCAATAGATAAGAGCATCATAAGAACAAGATCACTGAGAAATACACATTCA
>ML780282.1:383939-419444 GCA_009831015.1 Picea engelmannii
AATGCATTCTCCTATAGTCTGCTAGAAACCTGATGTTGACAACAGACCTTTGCATCTCTCTGATACAAGTCTTCCCCCTACTCACCCTTACTACAACTCACTGTCTGGAGTATGTCTAAGACCTCACTTGCCCATGCATGCCTAGCCTAGTTTTGGAGTTGAAACAATATCGTCTGAGTTTACTTCCATTCGATCACCCCTTTCATACACAAATCATGACATAAACTGATGGGCGTCGGGCTCTGCTCCTGCTGCAATCCAGGAGTGACTTCCATCGCCAACATCCCCTACTAGAAATTGCTTGTCCACAAGAAATTATGAACCTGTCTCTTGTATCACCTTTTCATTCTCCCACGTGGCATCCTCAATGGGCAAGTCCTTCCACTTGATTAAGTATTCTCTGATGCTCCTCCTCTGGAGTTTCTTTTCCCGAACCTCCAATATTTCCTCTGGTACCAGTACCAATTTCCCCTCTTCATCTAAAGGTGGCAGTACCTCAAGTGGGGTGATGTGTTGGCCAATGGCCCTCTTCAAGCATGACAAGTGGAAAACGTTGTGTATCTTGCTGCCCTGTGGAAGCTCAAGTTCATAAGCCACGGCCCCTACCTTCCTATTGATCCTGTAGGGTCCAAAGAACCGGGGTTGGATCTTTTCTTCTCCACTCCTTTTGATAGAATCATGTCTGTACAGTTGGATCTTTAGGTATACCAAGTCACCAACCTCAAAAGTACGCTATACCCAGTGTCTGTCTACTTGGACCTTTTGTTGATTTTGTGCCCTTTGTAGATGATCCTTTAATTCCCTGAGTATATCCTGACTTTGTTGCACCCAATCCTGTACCATCGGAGCTCTTCTATCACCAAAGGCAATCTCTACAAAAGAGAGTGGGTCATAACTGTGTAAGGTACTGAATGGAGTCATGCCTATGGACATGTGATAAGTGGTGTTCTAACAGTATTCCCCCAGATGTAGCCACCTAACCCATGCCTTCTTCTACCATGCTACATAATTCCTGAGGTATCCTTCTACCCATTTGTTGACTATTTTGGTTTTCCCATCAGTCTGAGGATGATAACTAGTGCTAGGGGTCAAGGCCGTACCAACCATCCTGAATAAATCCTGCCAAAAAGTGCTCATAAATCGGCTATCCCTGTCACTAACAATGGTTTTGGGTAGGCCATGTAGTCTGAAGATCTCCCTGAAGAAAAAATTGGCCACCTGTGTTGCACTGAAGTCTGTAGCAATGGATAAGAAGTGTGAAAATTTAGTTAACCTGTCCACCACTATGAAAATACAATCCTTACCCTCTGCCCTTGGAAATATTGTGATGAAGTCCATGGAAATGCTCTCCAATTTGTGCTCTAGGATGGGTAGAGGTTGTAGCAGTCCTTCTAGATGTGTGTGATCATCCTTGTTTTCCTGGCAAGTAGTACACTCCTTGATGTGACTCATCAGATCTTCTTTGAGGCCCTTCCATGAGAACCTTTCCCTTACCTGCCTATATTTTTTGTCAATCCCTTGGTTCCCTGCCCCCGGTGAATTATGTCATGCCTGTAGTATCTTGGCCTTGAAGGTTGACTCGGGAACCAATAAAATTCAGCCCTTGTAGTAGATGATTCCATCTATGACTCTGAAGTTGTCATCTTGTATTTGCACATCCATCAACTGACAAGCGAACTGATTTTGGAATATTCCACCAAAAGGTGGGTCTTCCATTCAACTGATATATCTGTCACGACATAAACTAATGGCCTCCGGGATAATGCATCACCAACTATGTTGTTCTTCCCTTTGACAAATTCAATGTCGAAATCATAGGCTTGTATCTTACTGACCCACTTCTATTGCCTCTCATTTAAGTCCTTCTGTTCCAAGAAGTACTTAAGGTTGTTCTGATCTGATTTCACCACAAATATTGCACCTACAAAGTATGGCCTCAATTTGGCCAAAGCGTGCATGATAGCCAACATCTATTTGTTGTAGATGGTGTAAAGTAGCTCAGGGCCCCTCAATTTTTGGCTCTCATAGGCAAGAGGGTGCCTATTTTGCATCAGTACGGCCTCAATGCCTTCTCCAGAGGCATCACACTCCAATGTGAAGGGTTGGTCAAAATTTGGCAAGGCTAACACTGGGCATGTGCTCATTACCTTTTTCATCCTGTCAAATGTAGATTGTTCCTCTTCACTCCACTTGAAATCTCCTTTCTTATTCATATCGTTCAAGGGTGCACAAAGTTGGGAGAACCCCTTGACGAATCTCCTGTAATAGCTGCAAATACAAAGAAATCCCCTCAACTCTGCAAGAGTTTTAGGTGTGGGCCACTCAACTGTCGCTTGGATCTTCTCCTAATGTACTTGTACCCCTTTAAATCCAATGATGTGTCCCAAGTAGAGGACCTCTTTCATACCAAATTCACATCTGGACTCTGTTGACGGGCGAAATTGATCGCTCGTCAACTGGAGGGGTGGATCCGGTCCGGGGTTGTCTAAATAACCTAAGACGTTTGGGATGATCCACTCCGACGGGTTTAGCGGCTCCGTTGGCTGATCTAAGTCCTATGAAAATGAAAGAAAAACTAAGCTAAGGAAACTAATCTAAGTAAAAAAAACAGCTACAGCAAACTATATACAAATCTGAAACCATATATACAGCTTACTTACTAATATTATACAACAATAATTCTATGAAATTAAATGTTCAGCTATGAACAGAATTAGATCTTAATTATATATGTACAGTACTTACAGAATACAAATTTTGATCTAAATTTGCAAAAATCATTGGTAAAATGTCTTATGACAGCGAAACTATTATTTTTGATTTTTTATAATTTTTATGAGAAAGGAATAAAATGAAAACTATCTAAGCTGAGAAATTAAAATAATAATCCTAATTGTAAATCTGAACTATATATCTATCCAAACTACTGAGAATTCTCGAATTTATAAACTATTAAATTGCAAATGAAAAACTGACCTGTAGAAACGCTTCTTATTTGTCTTGTTCACGGCACACGGTTTAGCTGTTTGATGGGAGAAATCTGCACCAGATCTTTGCACAAGCTTCTCGTAAATAGGAAGCAGCAATGCTCTTTGAATACGAATGACAGAACAAACAAGACATAAAAACAACAACAATCTTATAATTTACAGATCATCACATTTAGATAAATCCTAGTGCGAAGATTTGTACATAACTGTTCACTTAACAAAGAAGATAAACCTTCTGCTCATTAAATTGAAACAGGATAATTGTTGTACGTAAAATAAGAGACATCAAATATGGACAACACATAAACCAAATCACATCAACCTGCAAGAAATTATGATAGCTAAAGTAGTCGATAATTTGATTACAAACTGATATGAACAAAACTCAAAATAAAAGTTTGATATATTCAAAGCTAAAGCTGTTACAAAACATCCACTTTCATTCCAGTCTGTATCCTCATAATTCCATAGTCTTTGTTCTCCCAACAGTGATGGGTTCTTTACAAAAATAATGTGTATATAAAGGCCACAGGGTAAAACATCCCTGTGGGAATTATCAAAAATTGTTTGCAAAAATATGGGAACAATCTCCCATATTCCTATTTCTTACTAAGACTAACAACCTAAAACAAAAACTGTGTAACAAAAGCATGTTCTAAACTGCCATAGCAGATCCAATTCCCATTGAAATTCGTGTATACCTGTAGATAGGCAAAAGTAAACAATTTTTAGATAGTGTTTAGTTGTAAAATCAACAAAAATCCAACTTTTATGACTAGCTAAAGAATCTCACGATTCTGTAGCTGGTCATATTTGCAAACAAAATCATTTTAAATCAATCCAAATGATAACAAGAATGTATGCAGTGAATCAAACAACTCTTAATTACTAATTCAAAGCAAAGCCAATCATTCACACTAAAACTAACCAAATCTTTTATGCCAATTCAAAGCAAACAAAATCGTATTGAATTAATCGAATGGTAACAGGGATGTGTGTGATCTATCAAATAATTGTTTTGTTACTAATTCAAAACGAATACAATCATTTATGCTAATTCAAGGACAACAAAATCATTTCAAACAGAACTGTATTCGATTTATCAAACTAATTCAACGCAAACACAATCGACTAATGCTAATTTAAAACAAACAGAATCGTTTTTGAATTAAACAAAACAGAACTATATCAAACCAACTCAGAGTCAATTCAATCATTTATACCAATTCAAGAACAACAAAATCGTATTAAACCGATTTAATCAAAACAGAGCTATAATCGATCTAGCAATCAAATCTTTTGTACTGATTCAATGCAAACACAATTCAAAACAAAATCATTCTTGGTAATTCGAAAATAACATAATCGTTTTTAAATCTATTCAAACAAAACAGAACTAATTTTGAGCAAACATAATCAACTATGTTAATTCAAACCAAAAATCAATATTGAAATAACATACCTGGGCTGTAGGAAAACGATTTGGTCAGGATAACTTTGAGTTAACAAAAGCAGTAGTTGCCTCAACATTTCTGAAGACGATAGAACCCGTGGTCTTTTGCCTCTTATCGTTGTCTTGCAATCTAAGATTTTCTTTAGACAACACAGCCACCCGGTCCTCTAAGGACTTAATTTTGTATTGCAACAGAGGGACATCTGTGTAGTATCGTTCCAGCCAATTGTTGTATTGAGTGCACTGTTGTTGATCGGGCCGAGTCACTACAGGTGAGGGTTCTCTCAAATTACCAGGGGTTCCACTGTCAAACTTAATTCCGGGAAAGATAGGGTCATCCTTGAGGCACGGTGGGAGGTTGGACACGTAGTCATAGGGTTCAGTAGAACAGAGGCCGTGTGAGTAAGGGTATTCCTCAGCCAAAAAGCGTTCAATCTCAGAGTCCGAATCCTCACTCAAAACAATAGGCTTCTGGTCTGTGTTTTGTTTGGGCTTGTTTCGAGCACACCTGGATACCCAGCGTGCAGCTTTCTATCCCTGGATGTTGACATTTGTGTTACCCTTGCCCTTCTTCCTTACAGGATTCTTAATAGTATTAGCATTGTCTTTCGAACATAGGTCAGGCATGGTGTCGGGTAGGTCAATGTTGGGGCAGGTTGAGGGTTTGACAGCGGGTAGGAGGGTAGGAGGTGGCACGGCTGGCCCAATGAGGGTTTCAGTGACCACGGTCTTGTCCACTTGAACACACTCAGGAGTGGCAAAGCCATTCCTTGATAGGAAAGCTTGCCAACAGTCACCACTCAGCCTCAAATGATGAACAATAATGATCTTAATCAGACAATGATGGAAGAGGATGGAATCATCCTTCTCCTGCTTAAATCGTTTAGCCATTTTGTACAGACTGCGTAGGAGCTAGTGAGGTATATTCAAAGGGAAATCAATAAAGTTCATAAGCAACCGGAGATGGTAAAGAAACACTAAACCATAACGACCTTCGCAAGCCACGAATTGCTTAACAATAGCCAATAGATCATGCCACCTAGACTTAAGGGCAGTGACTGGCATACCTCTGTCACAACTGACAATTTTCCTCGATGTGAATAGGAGCGGCCACGGCACTTCATCCACTTTTGAATTCTTAAACCACCTCTACCCTTTAGTTGGAAAACACGTGGCTGAACTGAGGAATTCTTCGTTTAGCTCGAGTTGGATGTCCCCAACCTTAGCCCTGCATCCGTCGAACGTGAGGGAAAACTGTTGAGCGACCGCAAGGTTGAAACCCTCAAATTTCTGGATAAAAAATAACCATCCATTATTCTCCAGGTCCTCACAAGCATTGTCAAACAAAAGCAGTGTTTGGACGCCATTAGGTTCTATGCGCACTACAGGTTCCATAGGAGGGAACACACAGTCGACAGGGTAAACGGTGAGGGGGGCTGGACAAGGTAGACGCAGGACCAAATGCTCACAGGTTTCCCCAAAACAAACAGAGGTAGCCTGAAATACAAGGCAAACATTAATGCCTATACGTGCGCGGGTGGTGGAGTGAAATAAAACCATGCGAAACAGTCATTTCGACATGTACAAACGACGGTGCTTTGGTGATTCAAGTCACTATTGGTGTTTGTTAAAAAACGATGTAAACGACATGCCAAACAAACAACCATTGAAAACCATTGACAAGTCGATCCGAATGTTTGAACAAATAATGGTATTTGTATGATTTAAAGAAAAACAACATTTGGAATATAGCACCAAGGATTTGATCATAAAATGTATGCGTTCTATGAAACCATCGCATCAAGGACTTAATCAAAAACAATAGAAAATCATACCACCATTGTATCAAAGATTTAATCAAAGACACCAAAATCATTTGCATCATGAATTTATAAATTGAAACCATGTCAAAAAAAATACAATGTGAATAAAGGTTTGGTGTTTTGACACATGTATAACCAATATTGAGTTAGAAGAGAAATGACCACATGAACAAGAGTATTTATAATAATTGAAGGATGATTTTAATGCCATCGACATGACTTCCAATTCAAGGTTTTCAYGCTTGCAGTCGTGAAAATGAAAACGAGAGGCATATATGTGAAAGCAAAGATGATAGTGTCATTTTGTTTTCAAGAATTATGACAAGTGTTTAGGGTTCAAAACCTTTGTGTGGGAAGCTTGTAAGGAAAAGATAAAAATGCAAAATGGTTGCCAACAATGGCGACACACTGGTAGAAGCAGTTATCTCTACCATAAGAACAAATCTAGATTATGATAATGAGAATAATTCTAACTCAAAAACAACCAGAAAATTGTTTAAACATCATCATTAATCAAAGAATTCCAGCTGTGCTTAAAAGATGAAAACTGATAACAGTCTTAAGACAAGCGAGTCATGATATTAAAGATAAATCTCCAATACTGTTGACAGAGCCACTACTGCCAACAGGCGTCCATAGCCTCGACAAGGTTTCCATTTAACCCACTCTGACATCTGTATCCTGCCAAGAAGTTCTGGATCAGAATAAAGGACATTTCAAGGTCAAGAGATTCCATATTTGCAGATTTTCATATACCCGACATTGCTTCACTGCCAGTGGGCCTGTTCAGTACCCTGGCGAAGTTGTCTTGGCATCATGCATGCATTTACCCACTGCCAGCAGACCTGTTCAGCATCCCGGCGGGTTTACAAGCACTTCCCACATCTCTTTTATGACTTATTTAATTTTTAAAGATATATAATTGAGCGGGGTGACGCTGAAAATTATGATATTTTTAGACATATTTTTATAGACCTTGAAAGAATTTTTATTTATTTATTTATTTATTTTTAAACTGTCCTTCATTAAGATTCAGAGATGGTTTGTTTACAAAACCGACCTTCTAAAGCAGAGAGACATCTTCTAAGTTATTCCCTTAGGGAACAGGGACAGTGTAAGAAGATAATGGATTATCGTGACAGGATTTACTTACAGATTGAAATCAATAAACTTCTTTCAAACAACAGTCTTTTGTCAACATGGCTGTAAATTTCAGAAGCATATCACAATAGATGTTTAGACATATTTTCATCAGTCATTTTAGAGAAAGAATTTTTTGTTTTCTTTGTCTGAACAGTTCAAAAATGCAGGTATGTGTATTTCCAAAAAGCAAAAACTGAAAAGCATAAGGGGGAAAATCAAAACCAAAACAGTAAAAGAAAAATATTTACACAGTATACACAGGGTTGTCATCAAGCGAAATATCTTTTCAAAGCTTGGCCATTCACCGGATAGGCGTCTGGCTGTCCCTCTAGACTCTGTAATCGGAAAGAGTTGGGACCCAATTTCTCAGCTATTAAAAATGGTCCTAGCCATAAGTTCTAAAACTTCGTATGTTCTCCCTTTCCCTCATGCGGTTTGTCCCATTTCAAGACAAGGTCACCTACTTCGAAGTTCCTATCAGAGGTAGAGTTGGAAACAAACCAGCTTTTAACCACTAGTTGATGTTGATCTAACTTACGTTTAGCTTGAGCCCTTACCTCTTCTAGTTTCATTAAAGCGTTAATTCGATTCTCCAAAGGAGGGTAATTTTCTTCTTGTATTTTCTGCGAAAGTTGTAGTGAAGGAAGAAGAATATGCGGTGGCAGAATTGCTTCTCTGCCATAGACGAGAAAGAAGGGAGAGCTACCTACAACAGTTTTCGGTGTTACTCTATCAGCCCAGATTGCGTTTAACAGTGCATTGTGCCAATTTTTGTGATTTTTCGATACCGTTCTCTTGATGATTTTAATCAGATTCTTATTTGTTGATTCTGCCAATCCATTGCCCTGGGGGTAATAGCTGGCAGAATACTTCAATTTAATTCCCTTTTCTAGAGCGAACTAGCTCATCTCAAGAGACGAAAAATAAGAAGCGTTATCGAATACTAAGCAGTCAGGGATACCAAAACGAGTAATAATATTTGAATTTAAAAAGGCAATTACCTGATTGGTATTCACAATTCTTAATGTGGCAGCTTCAGACCACCTGGTGAAGTAATCTATGGCTGTTATGATAAACTTATGCTTCTGTGAGGATGGCGGATTGATTGGACCTATAATATCAAGACCCCACTGTTGAAAAGGGGAGTCTACTGAGACAGACTGTAAGGGAAAGGATGGTTTCTGTATCCGCCCGGACGCTTTTTGACAAATAATACACTTGCGACACAAAGCATGAGCATCTCTAAAAAATGTGGGACAGTAATAACCAGCTCTTAAAACTTTATGAGCAGTGGTGTCACCACCAAAATTCCCACCAGCATTCCCACCAGCTTCTCCTGCATGCAATTCTAGTAAGACCTTTTCTGCTTCATCTTTCTCAGGACAACGCATTAGTACTCCATCAAAATTTTGACGAAACAGAACACCATTAATCAACTGAAAGGAGGCAGATTTTAATCTTAATGCTCTTCTTTTAGTGGGATCCAGGTGATGGGGGGCTGACCCATGCTCAAGACAGAATTTTATATCGTCATACCATGGACTGACAGAGTTTTGTGCACAGCAGATTGAATTTTGATTGTGTTGTCCTGGGTTTGACATATCGTTTTCTTCTTGCTGTCCTGCTGCTGAGTCAGCGACTAAATTGCATAGCCCTTGGCCTCTCACTATTTGAGCTGGGGTGATTTCTATTTCATACTCCTGTAAGGAGGTAACCCAGTTCGCCCTCTTTTCACCAAGTTATTTCTGCACTAACAGATTTCTGACGGTTGGGTAAGGGACAATAATTTTCGTCCTAGATTTCAAAAGATAAGATCAGAAGTGCTTGACTGCTTTAAAAATAGCGTAGGCTTGCTGATCTACTACTGGGTAATTAAGTTCCACACCTTTGAAAGCAGAGCTCATAAAGGCGATTGGGACTTCGTTGTTTTCAGCGTTCTTTTGAGTCAGGACAACGACGTAGGAGCGGTCAGAAGCAAATGTGTAGAGCGTGAAGTCTTGCGAAAAGTCAGGGCTCATGAGAGAAGGAGCATCTATTATGGCTTTTTTTATCGAATTAAAAGCTTGGTTTTCTAAGGGTCCCCAATGATATTGCACGTCTTTTTTAATTAAATTCTGTAAAGGTCTCACCATTTCGGAAAAACTGGGGACGAATCTCCTGACAAAATTTATCTGGCCTAAGAAAGACTACATAGACTTTTTGGATGAGGAAGGGGGAAGTTTCGAGATGACTTGAGTCCTTTCAGGGTCGATAATCATCCCTTTTCTTGACACAATAAATCCTAAGAGTTTACCTTGTTCTACTGCGAAGATAGATTTTTTAGGATTCAGGGAAATGTCGTACTTACGACATCGTTGTAGAACGGCTCTTAAATGAGCTAGATGATCAGTTTTGTTTTTGGAAAATATAGTTACATCATCTAAGTAAACTATGACGGATTGATTGATTAAGCCTTGGAAAGCGATGTCCATCTCTCTCTGGAAAGTGGCACCGGCATTGATCAATCCAAAGGGCATTTTCCTATAAGCGTAGGTGCCCCATGGAGTGCGGAAGGTAGTTTTAAGTTGATCTGGAGGAGACATCAGGACTTGGTTGTACCCTAAAAAACCATCCAATAAGGATAGTCTTTCAGAACCATATACATGTTGAAGGATCTGTTCCATAGGTGGCACAGGGTAGTTGTCTTTATCAGATGCTCTATTAAGGTTTCGAAAATCGACGCATAGTCGGATTTCCCCACTTTTCTTCCAGACAGGGACAAGGTTAGAAACCCATTGCATGTGCCTAACTGGGAAAATTATCTTAGCATTTAGGAGTTTATTTAATTCTTTTTTGACGGTCGGTTCGAGCTTAGGATACATTTTTCTTAACTTTTGTTGAAACGGCAAGGTTTGGGGTTTCATAGGAATGACGTGTTGTATGATGTTAGGGTCAAAAGTTTTAAGGTCATCATACGTCCATGCAAAAACATCTTTGAATTCCTTAAACAATTTAATGAATGTGGCTTTCTCTTGTTCAGAACACCCCACCCCTAAATTAATGCACTGTTGATTGTCAATAGTTCCCAAGTTTACTTTTTCATACGATAAAGAGGAACTATTTGTTTTACAGTTGACCGATTTTTTGAATTTATCTTGAAGATCGTAAAAATTTTCTAATCTAACTACAGATTTAGGGATAGAATTTACCATGTCCGATGAAGATTCAGGAGATCTCGGATCTGGTATTACCGTGAAATCGCGCAAATTGTCGTCGTGAGTGCATTCGTCGATTACTGCGCCTTGGAACGTTTCTTCCATATGCAGGAAACTAATAATTTTTTTATCGTTGTCGAAGACTCTCCAATTCGTGATGTTGTCGGGAACGGATGGCCTGAACAACAGTTCGACGGAGAATGCATTCTGGGACAAGCCTTCTGCAGGAAAGATTTTGGAAGCTACGTTAGCTAATAGATCAGCTTCAGAATTATTCAATCTAGGAATAGAATTTATATTGAAAGCAGAAAACTTATTCATTAAATTTCATACCTTGGATTGGTAGCTTTTAAGATGCGGAGACAGATAATGGATAGAATCTCTTACCTGTCTAACCACGTTTTCTAAATCGCCAAAGACAGTCAAATTTTGAATGTTCATGTCTAAATCTTTTCTGAGACCCTGCAATAAAGGCTCATATTCTGTTGTGTTGTTAGTACATTCAAATTCTAACCTGCATGCAATCAGGGTTTTGTTACCTGTGGGATCAATAATAATGCATCCCGCACCAGCTCGTTCTTTGGACTTTGACCTGTCGAAGTAGAGAGACCAAATTTGATTTTTATCGGGTGCATGAGACCATTGTGTAGAAACTGTTGGCTGCACATATGCTACAATCTCGGATTGTTGTTCCGGGTTGGTGATAGCTGAAGTCTCGGCCATGAAATTGCCGAAAAAGGTATCCATCCCTTGTATTTCGGGTGAATCAGAAGAAGGCATAAATGGCTCATTAAGATCATTTAAATCTATGACTATGAGCTTTAGGTAGCGTTCATGATTTACCTTGATCTTGTTGGGCTTGCCGTTCTCGRGCAGCCATAGGTGAGACCAATCTGTCGTGAAGTAGTCGTGTAGCTGTTCTGACCAGTCTCTGCTTAGAAACAAACCATAAACTTCTGGAATATCCACAACAATAATATCAATCACTTGATGAACTTTGGGGTTAGACAATAATCTTATAAGCACATTCCTTAATTCGCCTATAACTTTAACACTAGTTCGATCAAGTTGGATGATTTTTAAGGTGGACGGTTCAACTTAAGCATTAATCTTYTGACACACGGACCATGGCATTACATTAGATGACGCTCCTGAATCTACCATACAATTGTGCACATTTCTATTAAAGATTTTGAAAGTTAACAAAAATGGAGGTACATTTCTGCGAGTGCTAATGGTGGAAGCTTGTGGTTTTTTACTCGCAGTCTCTAAAGCTAATTTATCTACATTTGTTACATTATTTACAGGAAGGCTTCCCTTCTCGTGAGGATCATAATTATTCTTAGCAGACGTCTTCTGAGGAACTTTATTCTGAACAACCTTGTTACTGCTTGAATTACCGTTTTTGCTATTCTCTGCGATATTCTGTAACATTTTTTGTAGAAGAAACGAAAAATTTTAATAATTCATAATCAGAAATGTTAGCCCTTAACTTTTTTAGATCTTCAACTAAATCATAATCTAAGTTGGGGTTTACATGACTTTGTTTAGTCTCAGTTGGTTTAGATTGTTTTGGGGGCAAAGTCGTAGTGTTTTCTGAAGAAGGTTTGTTTGTTGTCTTACTACTAGTATTGTAGGGATGAACTGTCTCGAAATTAGCTTGAAAAATGTTATCCGAGAAGTGTCCAAAAATGTTCGGAGAAGATTCTTCTTCTTCAACTGTCTCTTGTTCAACTACTTCCTCAGGGATCTCAGGGGGCATCAAGTTATCTTGGGCTTCTAGAATTGTTTGAAGGGCGAATTGCAGACTTTCTAGATTTAGGCCCTCGGTATTTGGATTAGGTCGGTTGGTGGGAAAAGGCTTCCTGAACGGGGGTTTGTAAGGCCCTTTTCTCGAAGAAGCTTCTTCGGCCATCCTTTTCAAATCTATAACTTGATTTGACAGTTTTTGAACGACTTTTGTTAATTTTTCTAAATCCGAGCTTTCAGGTTGTGTTTTACTTTGAGCATGTCTAGAGAGGATTTCGATCTTCTTTTTGGAAGATGAACTAGTCTCTGTTTCGTTGCTAGTAGTGTATTTTAAACTAAGGATGTCTTTTTCAATCTGGTTGGCCTCTTCGAAGGCCTCTAACAACGTGGCTTTCTTAGATCGTTTTACCCAAATGGCTATACTTTGATGCAAGGCTTTAGTATAGTATGCTATGATAAGATTCTCAGCAGGCATTGAGTTGGTAGGGATTCGGTTATTAAGTGTTAAGAATCTTTAGTTAAAGTCTTTGATTTTCTCTTTGGGGTTCATTCTTAAACTAGAAATCTCCATAACTAGGACTTCTGGGGACTTATCGTCCCCAAACTTTTCAAGAAAGCAGGATTCAAATTTCTCCCAAGACACGATGGTATGGGGTTGCTAGGCAAAGTACCAGGTTGAGGCATTTCCCTCGAAAGTGTAGGGGAACAACCTACAGACTACGTCTTCATGCTCGACATTACGGATTCTAATGGCTAACATAAACTTTTTAATGTGATCTTCGGCGATCTGTTTAGAGTCAGGGTCAAACTTGGGAATCCACTTCTCTGGATGTTTGGGTAAGGGATGTTGAGGCCCAGGTACGGCTACTGCATCCTGGTCGAGCCAGGGTCTGGCAGGATTGTTCTGGTTGGCCATTGGTGTAGGCGGTGTGGAAGGCTGAGAAGGGGAACTGCCTTCGTCAAAAGAGTCTTCTCCAGAAGAAGAAGGAGATGATGGAGGTGGTGAGGGTGGTATTCCAGCTCCTCCTGCAGCAGGAGTGAGGATTGGATCCATAGGGTTTAAAGTGAGGTTAGTGCCTCCAAGTTGTTCTCTGATATCAGAGAAATCTAATGGTTGGTCCAAAGGTCGATTTGGTTGCCTTAAACGGGCAAAGGCACTATGTGTTCTTAAGAGAGATTGGCGGACAATCTCTTATACGTCACCACCTATAGGATTTGGGGTTACTGGCTCAACTGTGATCCGTAGATCATCGTTTGATGTGGTTGTTGTTTGAGGGACAATGTTGTCGTTTGAATGACTTCTTGTCACTATAGTTGAGCGATTGGATGGTGGAGGAGTCTTACGACCGCCTCGTGCCATTAATGATTTTCAAGCCCTCCTTCTAGCGCCATTTGTTGACGGGTGAAATTGACCGCTCGTCAACTGGAGGGGTGGATCTGGTCCGGGCTTGTCTAAATAACCCAAGCCGTTTGGGATGATCCACTCCGACGGGTTTAGCGGCTCCGTTGGCCGATCTAAGTCCTAGGAAAACGAAAGAAAAACTAAGCTAAGGAAACTAATCTAAGTAAAAAAAAATGGCTACAACAAACTATATACAAATCTGAAACCATATATACATCTTACTTACTAATATTATACAACAATAATTCTATGAAATTAAATGTTCAGCTATCAACAAAATTAGATCTTAATTATATATGTACAGTACTTACAGAATACAAATTTTGATCTAAATTTGCAAAAATCATTGGTAAAATGTCTTATGACAGCGAAACTATTATTTTTGATTTTTTATAATTTTTATGAAGAAGGAATAAAATGAAAACTATCTAAGCCAAGCAATTAAAATAATAATCCTAACTGTAAATCTGAACTATATATCTATCCAAACTACTGAGAATTCTCGAATTTATAAACTATTAAATTGCAAATGACAAACTGACCTGTAGAAACGCTTCCTATTTGTCCTGTTCATAGCACACGATTTAGCTGTTTGATGGGAAAATTTGCACCAGATCTTTGCACAAGCTTCTTGTAAACAGAAAGCAGCAATTCTCTTTGAATACGAATGACAGAACAAACAAGACATAAAAACAACAACAATCTTATAATTTACAGATCATCACATTTAGATAAATCTCAGTGCGAAGAATTGTACATAACTGTTCACTTAACAAAGAAGATAAACCTTCTGCTCATTAAATTGAAATAGGATAATTGTTGTACGTAAAATAAGAGACATCAAATATGGACAACACATAAACCAAATCACATCAACCTGCAACAAATTATGATAGCTAAACTAGTCGATAATTTGATTACAAACTAATATGAACAAAACTAGAAATAAAAGTTTGATATATTCAAAGCTAAAGCTGTTACAAAACATCCACTTTCATTCCAGTCTGTATCCTCATAAGTCCATAGTCTTTGTTCTCCCAACAGTGATGGGTTCTTTACAAAAATAATGTGTATATAAAGGCCATAGGGTAAAACATCCCTATGGGAATTATCAAAAACTGTTTGCAAAAATATGGGAACAATCTCCCAGATTCCTATTTCTGCCTAAGACTAACAACCTAAAACAAAAACTGTGTAACAAAAGCATGTTCTAAACTGCCATAGCAGATCCAATTCCCATTGAAATTCGTGTATACCTGTAGATAGGAAAAAGTAAACAATTTTTAGATAGTGTTCAGTTGTAAAATCAACAAAAATCCAACTTTTATGACTAGCTACAGAATCTCAGGATTCTGTAGTTGGTCATATTTGCAAAAAAAATCATTTTAAATCAATCCAAATGATAACAAGAATGTATGCGGTGAATCAAACAACTCTTACTTACTAATTCAAAGCAAAGCCAATCATTCACACTAAAACTAACCAAATCTTTTATGCCAATTCAAAGCAAACGAAATCGTATTGAATTAATCGAATGGTAACAGGGATGTGTGTGATCTATCAAATAATTGTTTTGTTACTAATTCAAAACGAATACAATCATTTATGCTAATTCAAGGACAACAAAATCGTGTGAAACAGAACTGTATTCGATTTATCAAACTAATTCAACGCAAACACAATCGACTAATGCTAATTTAAAACAAATATAATCGTTTTTGAATTAAACAAAACAGAACTATATCAAACCAACTCAGAGCCAATTCAATCATTTATACCAATTCAAGAACAACAAAATCGTATTAAACCGATTTAATCAAAATAGAGTTATAATCGATCTAGCAATCAAATCTTTTGTACTGATTCAATGCAAACACAATTCAAAACGAAATCATTCTTGGTAATTCAAAAATAACATAATCGTTTTTAAATCTATTCAAACAAAATAGAACTAATTCTGAGCAAACACAATCGGCTATGCTAATTCAAACCAAAAATCGATATTGAAATAACATACCTGGGCTGTAGTAAAATGATTCGGTCAAGATAACTTTGAGTTAACAAAAGCAGTAGATGCCTCAACATGTCTGAAGATGATAGAACCCGTGGTCTTTTGCCTCTTATCGTTGGCTTGCAGTCTAAGATTTTCTTTAGACAACACAGCCACCCGGTCCTCTAAGGACTTAATTTTGGATTGCAACAGAGGGACATTTGTGTAGTATTGTTCCAGCCAAGAGTTGCATTGAGTGCACTGTTGTTGATCGGGCCGAGTCACTACAGGTGAGGGTTCTCTCAAATTACCAGGGGTTCCACTGTCAAACTTAATTCCGGGAAATATAGGGTCATCCTTGAGGCACGGTGGGAGGTTGGACACGTAGTCATAGGGTTCAGTAGAACAGAGGCCGTGTGAGTAAGGGTATTCCTCGGCCAAAAAGCGTTCAATCTCAGAGTCTGAATCCTCGCTAAAAACAATAGGCTTTTGGTCTGTGTTTTGTTTGGGCTTGTTTCGAGCACACCTGGATACCCAACGTGCAACTTTCTTTCCCTGGATGTTGACATTTGTGTTACCCTTTCCCTTCTTCCTTACAGCCTTCTTAACGGTCTTAGCATTGTCTTTCGAACATAGGTTGGGCATGGTGTCGGGTAGGTCAATGTTGGGGTAGGCCGAGGGTTTGACAGCGGGTAGGAGGGTAGGAGGTGGCACGGCTGGCCCAAAGAGGGTTTCAGTGACCACAATCTTGTCCACTTGAACACACTCAGGAGTGGCAAAGCCATTCCTTGATAGGAAAGCTTGCCAACAGTCACCACTCAGCCTCAAATGATGAACAATAATGATCTTAATCAGACAGTGATGGAAGAGGTTGGAATCAACCTTCTCCCACTTAAATCGTTTATCCATTTTGTACAGACTGCGTAGGAGGTAGTGAGGCATATTCAAAGGGAAATCAATAAAATTCATAAGCAACCGGAGATGGTAAAGAAACACTAAACCATAACGACCTTCGCAAGTCACGAATTGCTTAACAATAGCCAATAGATCATGCCACCTAGACTTAAGGGCAGTGACTGGCATACCTCTGTCACAACTGACAATTTTCCTCGATGTGAATAGGAGCAGCCACGGCACTTCATCGACTTTCGAATTCTTAAACCACCTCTGCCCTTTAGCTCGCAAACCCGTGGCTGAACTGAGGAATTCTCCATTTAGCTCGAGTTGGATGTCCCCAACCTTAGCCCTGCATCCGTCGAACGTGAGGGCAAACTGCTGGGCGACCGTGAGGTTGAAACCCTCAAATTTCTGGATAAAAACTAACCATCCATTATTCTCCAGGTCCTCACGAGCATTGTCAAACAAAAGTAGTGTTTGGACGCCATTAGGTTCTATGCGCACTACAGGTGCCATAGGAGAGAACACACAGTCGGCAGGGTAAACGGTGAGGGGGGTTGGACAGGGTAGACGCAGGACCAAATGCTCACAGGTTTCCCCAAAACAAACAGAGGTAGTCCGAAATACAAGGCAAACATTAATGCCTATACGTGTGCGGGTGGTGGAGTGAAATAAAACCATGCGAAACAGTCATTTCGACATGTACAAACGACGGTGCTTTGGTGATTCAAGTCACTATTGGTGTTTGTTAAAAAATGATGTAAACGACATGCCAAACAAACAACCAATGAAAACCATTGACAAGTCGATCCGAATGTTTGAACAAATAATGGCATTTGTATGATTTAAAACAAAACAACATTTGGAATATAGCACCAAGGATTTGATCATAAAATGTATGCGTTCTATGAAACCATTGCACCAAGGACTTAATCAAAAATAATAGAATATCATACCACCATTGTATCAAAGATTTAATCAAAGACACCAAAATCATTTGCATCATGAATTTATAAATTGAAACCATGTCAACAAAAATACAATGTGAATAAAGGTTTGGTGTTTTGACACATGTATAACCAATATTGAGTTAGAAGTGAAATGACCACATGAACAAGAGTATTTATAATAATCGAAGGATGATTTTAATGTCATCGACATGACTTCCAATTCAAGGTTTTCACGCTTGCAGTCGTGAAAATGAAAACGAGAGGCATATATGCGAAAGCAAAGATGATAGTGTCGTTTTGTTTTCAAGAATTACGACAAGTGTTTAGGGTTCAAAACCTTTGTGTGGGCAGCTTGTAAGGAAAAGATAAAAATGCAAAATGGCTGCCAACAGACTCCTTGGCATACAAGGATTGGCCCTCCATGATAGTTAATATTTTTTCCACATGATAAAGATGTTCCTCCCAAGTCTTGTTATATATTAGAAAGTCATCAAAAAACACAAGAAGATGCTTCCTCAACGGCTTGTTGAAGACGTGGTTCATACATGACTGAGATGTGGCGGGTGCATTCATCAATCCAAATGGCATCACTAAGAATTCATAGTGGTCATAGTGACACCTGAAGGCCGTCTTGGGGATGTCCTCCTCCCTCATTTTGATTTGATGGTAACCAGAGCACAAGTCAATATTTTGAAGTAAACAGCTCCATGAAGCTCATCCAATAGCTCATCAATCCTTGGAATGGGATACCTGTTTTTGATAGTCTTCTTGTTTAGTGCCCTGAATTCGATGCACATGCGCATGGTTCCATCCTTCTTCTTGACTAGTACCACTGAAGAGGAAAAAGGGCTAGAACTTGGTCTAATGTGACCCATATCTAAGAGTTATTTGATGGTATTCTCTATCTCGTCCTTGTACTTCTTTGGGTGTCTGTAGGGCATGGTGATGATTGGCTTTTCCCCCTCTTCCAACTCAATGATATGCTCAAATTCCCTATCGAGTGGTACTCCTAGTGGAATGGGTCCAAACACCTTATTGTGTTTGTCAATGATCCTCTGGATCTCTGGTGCATAGTGAAGCTTCCCCTTTTTGTCCACACGTGCTGAAATATTGCACTCAGCATCATATACAATCTCCTCTCTCCTGGAAATGGCATCCATACGCTTTATTGTGACTACCCTAGCTGTGTTTCCTGACATGCCTCTGAGGACTACCTTTCTACCACTCTCCTCTGTGAAATACATCTCCATGGTATTGTAGTTGGTGGTGATAGGCCCCAACGTACTGAGCCACTGTACTCCAAGGATTATATTTGTATCAGGGAGGTCCATCACATAAAATTCATGTGCTAAATCATGCCTACCCAGTGTAAGCTTCATCCCTGGAATGTACCTGTTACAAGGCATGGTTCTTCCTCCTGCTACCTCCACCTTGAATCCTTCAAACTCAACTATGGGTATATGCCTCCTCTGTAGCAATGTTGAGTCAATGAAGTTGTGAGAAGCACCCCCATCAATGAGTACTGAAACCTTTTTCCCCTGCAATACTCCTCTCATCCTGAAGGTGTTGTACTTGGGTACCCCACTGATGGATGCCAATGCAGCCTTCTCCTCTGTTGCACTGTTGTGACCTGTAGCCTCCTCTTCTGCAGTTTCGGTGGTGTCTGCCTCTATGTTCTTGATGTGGCCGAAATCCTCATCCTCTTCATTATCAGATGTCACCTCAATGTAATGAACCTGGCCACGACCCATACACTTGTGGGATGGGTTCCACGACTCTTTGCATGTGTAGCGTAGTTGTTTCCTTCTTATTTCTCTTCTAGTGTTCTCATCCATCCTACATCTTCCCATGTCAAACCCCCTTAGGTCTCTTCCTCCTAGATTAATTGGAGTTATTTGGTCTCTCCCTTCGGTGTTTAGAGGTGGTCTAGGCACAAATTTTAGTTTTGTAGTTGGGCCTAGATATCTCGTCCTCCATATAGCATCTTGCAAGTTGGTAGGCTTAAAATCCTTAACCCAACCCTTCAAGGGTTCCATCAAACCCTCAGTGAAGAGAATCATGAGTCTAGACTGTGACACATCCTGTACCATGATTGCTAGCCTATGAAACTCCTCAATATACACCTCTAGTGCTCCTGTCTATCTGAGTTGTGTGAGTTCCCTGAAATGTAGTTTTGGATCCCCCCTGGTCAAACCTGTCAATGAGCCTCTGAGTAAAATCTGTGTATGCCACTATCTGATTGTGGCCAAGTGTGGCCAACCCATGGTACCATTAGTCATGAGATTTGTCATCCAAGTACATGGTGGAAAACTTGATGGCATCCATCTCCCTCATAGGGTTAAGCTGCAGGTAAGAGTCTAGTTTTTGTACCCATGCCTGTGCAGTCATATTAGTCGAACCATCAAAGTAGGGGATCTCCATCTTCCCAGCCCTGCACTCAAGATCATAATTGTTCCTGTGGTACAGCTTGGGCTTGCTTATGAATTTTAATCCACAGAACTGATCTAGGGTGATCTGCCTCTGAACTGGTATGCTTAATGAGTTGTACTCCTTGACATATTGTTCAAATTGATCCTCAAACTCATCTGGGTGTTCGGACTGTGTTGGTTCATCTGTAAATGAGGGAAAGTATGGTCTGGGAGTAGTCATGCTACCTGTTTTTCCCTGTGGCGCTCCCCCTCCATGGATTCCCTTCGAATGATGATAGAGAACATGTTCCTGTTGATATATGTTCCCTCCATGAGATCCACTAGTTACCTTGTTGGCGTAAGATTCTGAGCATTTCCCCTTATGAGTCATCTCCAACAAGATTTGTGTTATCTTTGTTTGGTTTTCATCTACCTTCCTCAAGGTCTCTGATATTTCTGTCTGTCCCCTACGGTTTGCCTCCTAGATTTTCTGTAAGTGTGTGACCAATGTACTCTCTGTCTGGAGTATGGATTTATGTAGTTCATGTGTCAAGGTTGCTAATCCATGTGGCTCACTGTCCTCACATGAACCTTCCATATCGACCTCTACCTCACATGTCTGTCTCCTCCTTCTGCCCATATAAATGCCACTGAACTTTTGCATGCACTAATCCTCACAGGATGGGAGGATCATAGCTTTGATACCACTGTAATGTTCCCAAGCCAACTTTTTCGCTTGGAACACTAACTGACCACTGATTTAATTGTTTGTATGTGTGTGTTTGCAGGTTGGCCTCTTAAATTTCAGCCTTAGGGTTTATATTCAGTTATTAAAAACAGATCTGAAGATATACTCAATGGGAATACAAGATCTAACCAATACACAAGATATGAAACCAAATAGCATAGATCTGACCTTTATTATTATGAAAAGCAAGAACCTGATACAAAGAGGATGCAGATATGGAATAACATCAGATGGCTCCAATAGATCATAGATAAGCTTCTACAAAATGCTCCGGATAAGAAATGCAAACCTCCAAAGGCTGGATATACAATGAAGAAAAATGCAAGAAGAAGAAATAGGGTCAAGTCCAACCCCCCTGGCTGATGGCACGTCCTGCTACAGAGCTAAGAAGACAATTGTTTCGGCCCAACTAAAGGAGATCTCCAAACAACACCAAACTCCCCAGAAAGATAGATCGAGATCAGTTGAATCCCTCCCTGAAGTATCAATTCAAGATGCCAAGATCTACCCCTCCAAACTATTGAAACCCTAATCAAGGTTGCACCCTCCTGAAGACTGTCAAGCTCAATATTTCGGCCCTGATAGAGGAAGCCTCCAAATATGTTTAAACTCTCTAAAAAAGTAGATCAGGCCACCACAAGCCACTAGAAGAAGTCTCAAGGTCAGATCTGAGGTGTAACCCGTCCAAACTGGGCAGATTTGAATCACATTTGCGCCCTCCTTCTCTCAAAAATGTCCCAAAGCTCCAGATAATAATCTAGCAAGAGTAACCCTCACAAAATACTCTCAATTTGATGAACAAGGCCCTGCAAGTAAAACCCAGGTGCTAGAATGTCGATAGACCCTATCAATAAGCTGGATCAAACTCCTCTCCAAGGAATGATGCGCCCCCTGCTCGAAAACCCTCAAGGGTATAGCCTGTTGCCCTCCTGAATAGATGATGGTACCTGTGAATACTATAGAATCGTGTGGATGGAGTGTTTCATCTCCGAGACCAAGCTTGGAACAAGGTGAGTGGAATCTTTCACCACTGAGTTGTTATCTAGGGTTTGTATTCTCAAAACCCTCAAAACTATGTGCTCAAGAGCCCAATAGCCAAATGCAATATGATCCAAGATGAAATGAGAGGTGCGCCCTAGGATTTCCTTTATACTTCTTTCTATTCTTATGTTGAGCTAAGTTAACCCTGAGGTTCAACTCCTAAATCAACCTCAAGCGCTCTAATCCTCCAATGAGTTACTTTTTACCTTTTCAAGTCAACTTCAAAATATAACATTGAGTTAGATGACCTTTCCCCATGCTGCATGAGACTATGGTCTAGTGGGGATGACTAGACCACTAAGTCTCTCCAAACCTCTTCATCAAGAGGTGGGGGACATTACATGGAAAAGGTGATGTTATTCAAAATCATATTGCTAATGATTATATGCAGAAATATTCATCTCTTCCATTAGGATTGTATCCTGATGTTCCCATATTTGACAAATATAGTGATGATGAGGAAGATTTTAAATTTTATGAAGGCTTGTTGACTAATGGAATCTCATCTAGTTCTAATTTTCAGCAAGGAGATGATCAGCAATGTATGCATGCTATGGTTGATGATAGTTATGAGTCTGTTGTTCAAAATTACAATAAAGATCCTCTTATTTTTTACTCATCTTTCAAAGATATCATTTTTGGAGAGAGTAATCTATAGTTCTCTCATGATATATTTTTAAAGACTCATCCTTCATTCAATCATTATGGAGACAGTGATGTAGAAGATCAAGAACATATCTCTTCTTTTCTCTCATAAATTGTCAAATGTGATGGGCTAGCACATCATAGTGATGGATCAGAGTCACATGGATATAGCAAAGAGGAAGACATACATGAGCAGTCAATGATTTTGAACCTATATGATGTTGATCACGATTTTGAATATCCCATGGCATCCTTACTTGAGTCGTATCTCTCGGACTCTCTTAAGTTTTCAAATTTTATCATATCACTTACATTTGTTAGTGAGTATGATCTCTTGAAAGAGTTTTTATGGTCACTATTATGCTTTTATTATTGTCTTCTAATCAATGGCATAAAAAGAAGCCTTTTAGTCATGAGTTTACTTGTATGGCTTCATTGGAAGCATGATTTCACTTGATCAATAAGCATTACAGTTGATTAGATTAGTAGTGTACATGAATAAGCTCAGTAGTTGAGCTTTTGTTTTCACTTTGCAGTTGGTTTGCAGTATGAAGGTTTTTCAGTTTTCAATGAATAAGCAGAGTTGTTTTCAGTATATCAGGGTATGACAAAAGTGAATATCAAATCTTGAAGGTTTTCAAGGGATTGATTGCACAGGCCTGATGACTCCATAGACCAATGGACAAGGAAACTGGAACTACTAGGTTCTTGGAAACCTCACAGGGAAGTTTCCATCCCATTTGGAGCCAGATGTTAGCTCCTAGAAAATTAGCCTCTCAAGTCAATCTTTTCACCAAAATTTGGTCATGTCAAATAAAGTTGATAGGTGACTAAATGGTCATCTAGGGTTTTCGTCCTAAGTTTTATTGCTAAAGTCAAGTCATCTATATCCTAAGGGTGATTCACAAGTTGTAAGAGTCACTCATGGTCCATAATGACCCATCATTACACATCATATCATAACTTGACCTTTTATTTGTCATTTTTCTCCATGATGACAAGTTTGTAGTGCAAACGACTATTTTTCCATTATGTACGCTGCCAACTCGGGAGGATGCCCTGCTTTATGATTTAAGGTCTTTTCAAGTGGTAAAAGGACATCAAACAAGTTTCTAGACACTCTGAAGCCATCATCAAGCTTTTAAATTCTCCTCCAAAGCTTCAACTCGCCATCAAAGAAGTATTATTAAGGTTTTCTTGGAAACCAAGGAAGTTTTGTCTTTAAGGGTTTGACAAGATCTAGATAAAGGTGCAGGTGATAGAAGTATTCCCGACTTCCTTCATTAGTTTTGCAGTGGTAAAATATGTATGTGGAATGATCACAAAACATCATTTTTTACCTTGAACATTTGAAGTCTTATGAATGGTCATTTGATCTACATTGTGAAAGGAAGATATTAATGCATTATTACTGAGATTAAGCCTGAGTAATCTCAGTAAAGATCAAGAAAATACAATAGTATGTGATCCATTGAAATAAGCCTTCCAAGCTACATTTTCAGATGCCTTGCATGCTTGTCTAAAGCACTTGAAGTGACATTGTGGCATAAACTCTAATTGTGAATAATGATGCAAGAGAGAGCCTAAATGATAAAAAATTGATATGCCCTAGAATATGACAGGTTATATTATATTATATCAGGTTTAAAGAAGCCTCTCTCAGCCTTCATTTCACTTTTATTTTCATTTTTCATGCACAAAGGCTAAAAAGATCATCTACAACAAAGTTGGTAGTGCAAACTGTGTTTTTCATGTGTATTGCGCTACCAACTCTTCAAACTTTCAACATGGATGAACTTTGGTCAGAATTCGACTTGGCAAGAGGATTTTTGGGTCAAGTTGGCCACATATATTTGAATATAATATCATCCCCCAAGTTGGCCATTATATATGTTTTTAATGTGTATAATCTTGTTGATATAGTGAGTGTTCTTCATCCATCTGAGTTTAAAAAATACTCTGCGCAATACCTTTTGAGAGCCTCATCTTGTCTGGATATGTTGAAATGTATTGAGTGAGGGAGTTATTGAATGAGTTATTCATTTTCTGATCCATTTTTATACATTATATTGAACATTTGATTAAGTTACCAAGCTTACTCAACCTACAACCTTGAGTGACTCTTAGAGTGATAACATGTTGGGTTATGAAAGCCGCTCAAATACTTAAAACATAAACATTATGTATGACGATTTACAATCCATATTTTTTTTTTCTTTTCGAAGGTGGAAAAACCTATCATAACTTAGTCGTCAATCGGGATGAAAGAAAACCATCATTGGCTACTACATGTGTATGYGGGTTGACTCATTACTATTATTCAAGGAAAACCACACCACTTAAAATAACATGTTGGTGGTCCATAAGGGGACAAAATTTCACTCTTTTCAGATACATCTTGATTTRAGGTTGTTAGCATGTTTCTTTACATTCGAGGAAGATGAGTTCTTAGCTAATCAAAAGTAGTTTTAGGTCTTACTTTTGRACCAAAAAAAAWAGTTTTAGCCTAAATAATATTCTAAAAAAATCAATATCCCTTACTATTATTGTTGAGACTATAACAATAATGCCATGTTTTTTCAAATAACATATAATTGTAGTACTATCCATGAAACTATGTACTATCCCAATAAAACTATATACTATCCCAATTGTAATTTAAACTTATACCTAAAATAAACAATCCATAAATATACTTATAGTTATAAAAATAAAAATAAAGTAGTCATATGCTTTATGTAATATATAAATATTATAGTAAACATCATAATAAACATCGCCTCAACATCATCACAACATGTAATGGCTTATATAGTGTAGTACACAGTAAATAATGATATAACGTAAGTACAAACCAACCATAATGAGATTATATATATATATAATAAAAAGTAAGCATAATATAATAAAGTAAACATTGCCTCGACATCATTCACAAGTATATAGTATAGTAAACAATGATATAAGAAGAACATTATGCATAGACAAACCATAGTGAAATTATGTGCCATAATCAAACTCATAAAAAAAAATCAATACCCACTTCGCATGTCATAATCAAATAAAAAAATCAATATCCACTTCATGGGAGAAGATGTTGAAGGCGAAATCAATCTTAGTTCGTTGAATCATAATAAATAGATAAATATATAAGAAAACTAATTACATTTCTTTTAAAATTATATTTAAAAGTAAATTTACGACTCTTTTCAATATTTACAATGGAATTGATTAAATTGTTTTTTAGGGATTGATGAAAAAGACGAAGGAAAGAGTAGAGCGCTCGATAGGGTTAGATGGTGAAGATGTCATGTAAAGGAAGGATATACTAAGGTATTGTGGCAGATATAGAGATCATGCAAGCATATTCATTTAAGGACATATTGTTAGGACATTCCAACAAACTGAAGGGCATATTTTCATAGCAATCAAGCAAATCAAATGAGATGGATGGCATAGGAAAGGAGGGATCAAAAGTAACAGAGAGCACAAGAAAGGAGAGTGAAGGCACATAAAGAAAGGAGAGTGAAGGCACATAAGGTACAACATGCATAGGTCACAAAAACATTAAGGGTATGGTTAGATTCTTAGATCTGACTAATCAAGACAAGAAGTGCTCTAGGGGATGTCTAGCAAAAATGATAGAAAATCCAAAATATGAAGTTACTTCTATCAAAGTAGGTAGTTATATACAATATGTGAAAGATCGTATAATGATTAGAAAATTTATGAGGATATGGCCCTCAAAGAAAGCCTTAATCTAGTGGATTACTCCAGAAGTAAACCAAAAGGACAAGTAGAACTAAAACTTGGATCCAAAGGCTTCTTCATAACAATATTTACAAGCCTTGAGGATAGGGAGCATATCTTCGAAGATGGCCCATATTTCTTCAACTCAGCAAGCCTACACCTACGATTTTGGACTAAGAAGCTCAATCCAGGAAATGAATACTTCATAGCAGCTTTGGTTTGGATCCAACTATACTCTCTTCCACAAGAGTTCTAAGATGAGGAAACCTTGGCTAGAATCAGGAACACTCTTGGAAACTACATCAAAACTTTTGAAATTACAAATAAAGGTAAGTACATTGCTTATGCTTGAATACATGTCTACATGAATGTATTTGGTGCCCTTCTCAAATCCAATTGTATCATCTTTCAAGATTTGAAATCAAACCAAACCTTGGACTATGAACACATACCCTTCAAATGTAGGAAATGTCATGAACATGGACACTTGTTTAGGGATTGTTTGCTTAATGTTGTAACCAATGCCAAAAAATAGGAAGAGAAAGCAGACACATAGGGTTTTGTCCAAGTCCCTAGTAAAAGAAAATCAAGTAAAAAACAAACCTTCCAACTAACAACCTTGGCTCCCAAGGTGTCCAACAATTCCAATCATTAACCTTTGAACAAAAAGACCCAAAGATGAATCCAAGGGATGGATATAAATAGGCTCAACCCCAACCTATATCCACTAGTGAGGAATTCAAACGAAGAAAATTGGACCCAACAGGCCAAATAAAAGAGAAGGAATCTTAAAACCAAGGAAAAGAACATAGTGTCCAAGATGAACTAGAATGGATTCAAATAAGGGAGACAAAACCAACTTAGAAGAAGAAGAGATGGACTAGACAAAAGATAATGAGATGCAAGAAGTGGATCTATCTATCCTCATTGAAATCTATGGTGAACAATGCCTAACCAATCTTCTGGAAGAAGACTTGCAACTCCTACAAAAGGAGATAATGAAGAGCAAGACTAAAGTAAGCCCTAATTCCCATAGTCAAGGTTAGGAATCTAGTCCAAGTATTTGAACTAATCCGTTGAAACCCACTAAGAAGTCAAGAGGAGAGTAGAAGAAAAGAGGAAGGAAACCTAGAAGGAAAAATATTCAAGAGGAGGGATCCAACTATTAGGCTTAGGGTAGATTGTTTCGCTTAGGGACAAATGCCTCCTACATCCAAACAAAGTTTAATCACGAAGATCATATCATGGAACATTAGAGGGGTCAATAGTGAAAGTAAGCAAAGTCTCCTTAAAAATAGAGTCGTCAAAGAAAACCCTACAATATTTATGATTCACAAAACCAAATGTGTTGGAGACACTATGAAAGATATGGTCGCACATTGATGGAACTGTTGTGAATCAATAGCTAAAAGTGTTGCAAGCTTCTTAGGAGGCCTAGCCATACTATGGAACCCCACTCAAGTAACTTTGGATAACTTCACAAAATTAGGAAGCACCATTACAACCCACTTTAAGGAAATCGATACAACAAGGGAAGGAACCATCAACAATGTTTATAGGCCTAATATCTTGGCAGAAAATCTTAAATTTACTAATATTCTCCAAAATATGGGACTTTAAAATAATTCCCATGGATCATAGGAGGAGATTTTAACATAATCACCTCTCTCATTAAAAAAAGTAGAGATATAAGGCACCTGGAAGAGGATAACATAAGATTCAAAGTTACCATTACTAAGTTGAGAATGGTAGACAAGACCACCAACAAGGGTTGCCACACATGGAACAATAAAAGAGGAGGCATTCGTCAGATCATACTAAAGACTAGATTGCTTTCTAGAATATGAATCACGAATAAATGTGGGAGTAGTTCCAACAACATAAATTCTACCTAGCACAGGTTCAGATCACTGGCCATTGCGGGACAACATGTGCCCTGTTAGACCCATACCATTCAAATTTGAGAAATTCTGGTTGGATCACCTATATTTCAAAGTAAATATTAAATAGCCGTGGATGGGAGAGTGAGCCAATACATGGAACATTAATGTACATATTTCAATATAGATTATAAAACTTAAAGATCAAACTTAATACTTGGAACAAATGAGTATTTGGGAACATATATCAAGCACAAACAACTTAGAAAAACAAATGGATGACATATAAATCACTATCATTAAGTAAGGAAGAAATGAGGACATAGTTCAACAAGAGGAGACCCTAAAAGATCAAATAGAAACTAGACAAATGCAAGAAGAGATTCATTGGAAACAAAAATCGAGAATCGGATGGATCAAAGAGGGGGACAAAAAAATTAGATTCTTTCAGTGACTCTATGATCAATAGAAGGCATATAAACAAACTTACCTCTCTACAAAATGCCCAAAGGGATAAATTGGAAACCTATGATGACATAGAAAAAGAATTCAAGGCATACTACCATGAGCTCCTTTCGGAACCAGATATAGAAATATAGGAAGCTATACACTCTATTTTGAAACATATTCCCAAATTAGTCACTCCAAATTAGAACACCATTTTATTGAGAAAAAACACAAAAGATGAAGTTGAGACAATAGTCATGGAGACAACATCAAGAAAGTCACTAGGGTTGGATGGTTTCACAGTAGACTTCTTTCAAAATTGTTGGGTAGTTGGCGTAGATGTTTGGAATCTAGTTGAGGATTCCATGGCAAGACAAGGAATCCTTTAATCCTTTATCTCAACCTTCCTCATGCTCATTCCCAAGGAATAAAGAGCTAATTCTCTAGACAAATTCGAGCCTATCTCACTGTGTAATGTGATCTATAAAATTATTTCCAAAGTCATCACCAATAGACTGAATCCCATCATGAATCGCTTCACATCCAATGAGCAAGGAGGTTATATTGAAGGTCGATATATTCTTGATGGTATCATTGTAGCTCATGAAATTTTTCACTTCTTTAAATCAACAAAAAAGTGAAGTGTGTTAATTAAGATCGATATGCCAAAAGAATTTGATCATCTTAGTTGGGATTTTCTTGTGCAAATGCTTGTAACCTTTGGCTTCTGTTAATATTAGATCCATTGGGTTGTGTTTGGAAATTTGGTCTCCTCCACTTTATTTGTTGTCCTAATTAGTGTTGAAATATTGTAACAACGAAGAACATTCTACCTAAGAGGGAGTGTTGAAAATATTATTATATTATATTTATTAATTAGGCCCTATTGTGCCTTTGTAAAAGTCAGTCTTGTTGTGCCTTGACAATTAAATGTAAATTAAAAGGGTAAAGTGGCAAGTTGTCCCAGAACTAATTAAGGGAGGCCAAACTACTATTTATAATGGAGGATAGCACTTCATTTGCACACTCACTCATTTTCTCTGCAACAAGAGGAAAAAGTGCATAAGTCTTGGAGGAGTAGTTGCTACAACTGGGGGTGACATCAAGTAGGGTTTTGATCTATCTCTTGGTATCTCTTGGTTAAGTGGTGTGCTACTCTTTCCTAGTAAAGGGGTAGAGGAGGATATTTTGCTTTGTTTTTGGTCTATCTATATTGAGGATTTTTTTGCTGGGTTTTCTTCCCCATGAGGGTTTCCTAGGATAATATGTGTGTCTCTATTGTTTTTGTGATTGCCTCTCTTTCAGTGATCTTATTTATACAACTAATGTGATAAATGATTGTTATAATAAAAAATAATCGTAATTGATAGTTGTATAAGTAAAACATCAACATGGTATCAGAGCAGGCTTGAAAGAGACCTAATCACAGTTTATAAGAAGTGGCTAGCTTCAATGCACCATCTCCAAGATTCAGTTTCAGTATTGCAGCTGTTGCAAAATTAGGGTTTTTGCATAAACCCTAAGTGTGATGTTTTCCTTGTTTGAGAAGGGTATTGGAGAAAGTAACCACACCTAGGAACTCACCCTAGGAGGGTGCATCTAGTCCCTGGATCAGAATTTCAAAATTTGAAGTTTGAGAAATTAGAGTTTCCTCATAAAACCCTAAGTTGCAATTGTAGTATCAGTTGATGTTGCAGTATCAGTTGCATTTGTAGTGCCAGTTCCTTCATGCCAGTTGTAGCACCAGTTGCAGTTCCAACACTGGTTGCAGTGAAAGTTTTTTTGAATTGTTGGGACTGATTTTTATTATCCTAGTGCGCCTTACCCTAGCAAATATCCAGCTACCTTTAAATTACAAGTTGCAACACCTTTGAAGTTTTAAAGGTTTGTTAATTATTGTCGCTGCTACCGGATGGTGCCACTACCTGTCGATACTATCAAAGGTATGTACTTTCATATGTTTAAACTATATCGTTATTTTTAAAGGGTATTTGTAGGAGAAAGGATCTTTTGTCTAAACAACAATCATAGATCTAGAGGGATCTCAAATCTAGTACATTCAGAGGAACAATGCACCTCGGGTTTGATTAATTTAATATTCCTCTATTTGTTATGATCTTATGAACATCTAGGTTGTATTTTGATATGTTGAAGTTATGACTATCATACGAACCATTGGTCAAAATTAAAGTCAAAAGTATTAGATTGGTTAAGGTTGAGATTATAGAGTTTATTCTCTAACTCAGATTTCTGTCAAGAAAGTATATTATCTTAGTACAGAGGATAGGTTGAAGACAATACTTGTCATCTTGAGTGAAGGAGACTCGGAAGAAATGCAACAACACTCGTTCTTGAGGACAAGACTCCAGGTTCCAGGTTTGATTGATTAAGTTGATAAGATTCAAATTTGCACATTTCAAGTTTGATAACTACCTCATTATAAGTAAACACTATAGTTGTGATAGCAATCTTTGAAAAGTTTTATACTTGGTAGCATGTGAGAATTATTGAAATAAATGCTATAACTAACATCTCCTCTAGGAGAAACTTCTTGTTTTGTTTCCAGGTTACCATGGAGGAATGATTTATCACAACACTAGAAGAGTGTTCTCATTTTTTATTATTGTATTTCTTACTTTTGACCCTTTTTTCAAGCAGGTCACAAGTGATAGCTCTGAAGGAGCTATTGTGACCATTGTTCTCGCTATTATTTCTATTATTATTATAAAGAGTAATTTTCTTGTCTATTGTTTCTCCCTTGTTGTTCTTGCTCCCAGCAGGTCATAGGTGTTAACCCTGAGGGAGATATAGTGACGGCTGCAGGAGGAAACATATTAGATGAGACATGGAGTAGACTATCCAAGTTGTATACATGACCATATACATCCATGTACCGAAGAAGAAGAAGAATATATTTTTTCTAGATACAGAACATCTCATATGGAGACGGATCATGAGGAGAAGAAGGCTCCAAAGATGACAGAACAAATCCCTCTAGTGTAGTTGATCACTCTTCATATCATCAGAAAGAGTTAATAGAGCTAGAAGGGCCTACCTAGAATCAATGCAGTAATCGGGAAGAAACCAACATGGTCCCATGACACTTTGCAGGATGCAAAGCCATATAACATTGATGATCCATATCAGAGGGAGAATATGGCTCTAAGGATTATATAGACTCAGAGGGAGTCAAGCTTCAGAGGGAGTATGAATAATCAAGAGTGAGCTTGATCTCAAAGAGGATCAGATGGGAAAAAGGGATGTCTTCCGGGATCGACAAATAGATGCCATGAGTTGAGAAGACTAGATCGTAGCTTCAAAGACTTCTAGGAGATGTGAAATCTTCTAGGAAGATCCCCTTGTTTCAGTGACAAAGGAGGAAGCCGGTCAAAAGGAATGGGATATGGTTCTTTCCTTGAGACTAGAAGGGAAGTCAATGGTGACTTCCAAGATTGATCTAACAGATCAAGCATGTTGCAGATAACAATATAAAAATGTACAAAACTTGAATTGTGTCTAGAGGATTCTCCCAGCAAGAGGGAGAATACTATGATGAGACACTTGCTCCAGTAATCATAAGAAGTATATATAGAACAAACATGATTCATTAAAAGAAGTCGATACAGTATGAGATTCAGAGGGAACAAGTATGACAATCCCTGTATTTGAGATTAAGTTATCTTCAGTACCAATTGGTGCAGTACATGAGTCAGCCCATGAAGACATGACTACAATAGGATATTGAGTTGCCTCCATGAAAGAAGAAAAACTACCTTCAGTATCAGCCACTTTCAGTTTCATATGAAGTTGTTTCCATGATAGAATAGAGGAGATACTCTCATAGTTCAACAACTACAGTGAGAATAGAGAAGTCATTTTCAGCTTAAAAAATAGTAGTTGCAGGTGCAGAGTCTTTGTTCCAGAAGGAACGACTACAAAAAAAGTAGAGGACATACTCTTAGGCAGTTAGAAAAATAGTGCTATGCAGAAAGCACATAGAAACAACACATGATTATGCAAATTGATTTGCAGTGTACCGGGTTGGTACAATGTGATGTGAAAATTTGGTTTCAAAGTATAGGACAAGAAGACTGATGTCTGCAAGTTGAAGCAATCTCCAAGAGCTTGGTATGGCAGGATTGATAGTTTTTTTATGAGCTTAAGCTTTACCAAGAGTAAATTTGATCCCAACCTTTACTTCAAGATTGAGAACAATGGACCAGTTATATTGTTTCTATATGTGGATGACTTATTCTTGACAGATGCAGAAAATCTCATCACGTATTGTAAGAAGAAGCTTGCCGCTGAATTTGAAACGAAGGACCTAGGCCCGATGCACTATTTATTAGGTCTTGAAGTATGGCAAATCCTAGAAGATATTTTCCTTAATTAAGGAAAGTATGTTGTGGAAATTCTTAAGAGATTCGATATGATGGACTGTAGAGCCATGTCCACTCCTATGGAGACGAATTTGAAGTTATTGGTTGATACTTCGTCAGAAATAGTTGATGTTACTCTATATAGAAAGATGATTGGTTCGTTGATGTATATGACGAATACCAAACCAGATATATGCTTTGTTGTGAACACCTTGAGTCAGTATCTGGTGGAGCCCAGACGTGTTCACCTTATAGCTACAAAGCATGTGATGATATACCTTAAGGGTATGTTGGAATATGGCCTCTATTTTACTGGAGATTGTGACTTCAGATTGTATGGATATATTGATTCAGATTAGGTTGGAAGTGCTTCATATAGAAAACACACTTCAGGATATTGTTTCATTTTGGGGTTAGCCATGACTTCATGGAAAAGCAAGAAGCAATCCAATATTTCTCTCAGTACAAAAGAAGAGGATTACATTGCAGCATGCTCCACCAATTGTGAAGCCATATGGCTTTGGAAGTTATTGACAGGTCTATTTGACCTAGAGATGGATGCTATCATGATATTTTGTGATAACCAAGTTGCATAAAGATGATAGAGAACCCAGTGTTCCACGATAAGACGAAGCATATTGAGATCTGGTATCACTACATTTGTGATATGGTATAGAAGGAAGTTGTGAAGCTCTAGTATGTTGACACAAATGAGCAGGTAGCAGATGTGTTGACTAAGCCCCTGTATCATGTGAAGTTTGATTACTTCCGAGACAAGCTTGGTGTAGTCTGAAAGGACTTCCCTCGAAAGGGGGAGTGACGTCGATGATACTATGGTATCTTGACCACTAGCATAGCAACTCGTTAGGATTTATATCCTAAGGGATTGATCATCCCTTGACAGATCCCATAAGGTCCATATGGATGGTCTGTCGAACTGCATATGTATGCATATACTTGTTGTAGTCAGTAGTGTGGCAGCTCGTTAGGATTTATATCCTAGGGGATTTTATTATCTCTGGATAGATCCCATAAGGTTCAGATGGATGGTTTGTAAGAGTTCCCACTATTATTGTTGTTGATGCTGCTACTGTTGATGCTCCTATCTCATTCTGTTTCCATTGATGTTGTTGTTCTAGATTCATGCTATTGATGTTGATGTTCCAACTTCATGTTGTTGTTGATGATGAAGTTACTCTAGCTCCGCGCTGCAAATAATGACGATGCTCAGTTTCTACTGATGTTGATGATGAGAAAAAATGTCGATCATTTATAGATATGACAAACAATGTTCCAGATGTTGATGACGATGTCTCCTCCTGTTGATGTTCTCAGTTGAATACCCTTCTTGTTAAGGGGGAGTGTTGAAATATTGTAACTTCAAAGAACATTCTACCTAAGAGGGAGTGTTGAATAATATTATTATATTATATTTATTAATTAGGCCCTATTGTGCCTTTGTAAAAGTCGTCCCTTTTGTGCCTTGAAAATTAAATGTAAATTAAAAGGGTAAAGTGACAGGTCAGCCTAGACCTAATTAAGGGAGGCCAGAATACTATTTATAAAGGAGGATAGCACCTCATTTTCACAGTCACTCATGTGCTCTGCAACAAGAGGAAAAAGTGTGCAAGTCTTGGAGGAGTAGTTGTTGCAATTGGGGGTGACATCAAGGAGGGATTTTGTCTATCTCTTGGTATCTCTTGGTTAAGTGGTGTGCTACTCTTTCCTAGTAAAGTGGTAGAGGAGGATCTTCTGCTTTGTTTTTGGTCTATCTATATTGAGGAATTTTTTGCTAGGTTTTCTTCGCCATGAGGGTTTCCCAGGATAATCTGTGTCTCAATTGTTTCTGTGATTGTCTCTCTTTTAGTGATCTTATTTATACGGCTAATGTGCTAAATGATTGTTATAATAAAGAAGAATCGCAATTTCTAGTTGTATAAGTAAAACATCAGCAATTAGTGGATCTTCATCCTCTCCTTTCAACCCTTCTCGGGGCATCATACAAGGAGATCCTTTATCATCTTTCTTATTTATACTAATGGTTGAAGGCTTAGGTATAATTTTGTGTTAAGATATAGTTAATGACACTCTAAAAGGCCTATGTATCCCTAATCAAATGGATCCCCTTTCGCACTTACAATTTGTAGATGACACTCTTATGATGGGCCACCCCTCCACCTTGAAGTCCATCCTTGACACCTTTCTTTTATCCTCTAGTACTATTATAAATCGTTGAAAATACCTCATCTTTTTCTTTAGCACCCCTTTAATTACTCAATGCAAAATTGTTATAATTCTAGACTTCCAAAAGGGATCACTTCCCTTTAAGTACTTAGGATCTCCCCTCATACCAAATGCCACAAGAAACATCTTGTGGGAGGATATGTTATCTAGACTTGAACATAAGCTTAACTCTTGGACCTTTCAATCTCTTAATCTACCAAGAAGGATCACCCTACTTAAATTTGTTCTACAATCCATGCCTCTGTATATTTTCTTGATATCAACAACTCCTTCTAAGAACCTCAAATCTATCAAGTCCCTTCAATGCTATTTTCTTTGGGGATGCCCTCACAAACTTAGAAATGGACACTGGTAACTTGGAACAAAGTGTGC
>ML780282.1:444190-466958 GCA_009831015.1 Picea engelmannii
GAGAAAATCCAAGATAGTTAAACTTATGTTATTTGTTTACAATTTTTTTGCAATCAAACATTGTTTGGGAGATTTTTGGATGTAAGTGCATGTGTAATTTTCATCCCAATGCTTTGTGTGAATGCTTCAATCATCATCAATTGCAAGAGTATTTGGGATAAAAAATCACTTGTCAAACTAGAGGGAAACACCTTTATATAAGAAGGGGAGAGAATCTAAAGAAAAAATGATATTGTCCAATAAATGTCTCAAGATTTTATATGTTTGCGATTATTAAGAGTTTGTTTATCTAGACATATTATAAATATTAATCAAAGAGCATCAAAGTTGGTGTAAGCGATACATTCCAACAAAAATAGGGTCCCTCAACATATCTTGTAACCCACAACTATAGATTAAATAAAGGTTGGCTATAGTCTAGAGCTTTCAAGCTTTATTGTACAAGTCATTCTAGCACTTGGCCTTTCCCATTTTCTTGGTTTGGTAATCATATAGGCATACCTACCTACTATCACACTTTCTAACCTCAAGGAAACTCTCATCAACGAATTTTGGTTGGTCCTCCATAGTGCTTGAATGATTTTCATTGTTCAAAGTGTTAATGTTTCATGGAAACTTGCACAAGAGACTTAGCTAAAGCGAATACAAACAAAGCTTATCAAGAAAAGAACGAGAGACTCAATATGGAAGAATGAGAAAATATATTCACACTACTCCAATGAGCTGATCAATATGATACAATGAATGAGTGGTATACACTCGTATAGGAAAGAACATTCCATAATTAAGAAAAATGAACAAGAAATGAGTTTTTCTTAGGAATGCATGCGTAATAGTGATGGCCAAAAATAGAAAGTCAAAAATAGAACTAGCTCCAATTAACTACTATTGAACTAGTGAGTCGAAAATAAAAATATTTCCAACCCCCCCCGAAACATCACTACAGAGTAATAAAAAATGTGTCTCGACAACTAGGCCATATTAGGTACTCATGTACAATGCAATTAGTGAACATTGAATAAAAAATGAGGAAAGAGGAAAAACCATGTGGGAACAAAAACTCCCTCAAAAGACAATGCATCAAAAGAAGAAAAGGTAGTTGCTAGGTAACTGTGTTCTTCACTCCAAGACGATCTCGCAAAGTTTGAAGCTTCAGTGGAGTGAAGGTCTTGGTAAAGATGTCGACAATCTATTTAGAGGAAGGACATAACTGCAGATCAATGATCCTATCATGTACTAGATTTCTGATGAAATGCATGTGGATCTCAATGTGTTTGGTTCGCTGCTGTTGTATTGGATCTCTTCAAAATCTCAGTGTACTTTGATTGTCACACCATATGACATTCAGACAATGTAACTGGATACCAAGCTCGGTAAGGAAGTGTTGAAGCCAAAGTGCTTGAATGACAAAGTTGACTACTCCTCTGTAGTCGGCCTCTGCGGAATATAAAGCAATGGATGATTGCTTCTTACTTGACCAACAAATAGGGCCTGATCCCAAACTAACACTGTACTCGGAAGTGGACTTGTGATCTGTGCCATCGCCATCCCAATGTGAATCTGCGAAGCCTATGAGATCCAATGCACAACCAACTGCATAGTGGGATATAACTCATGGTGTCCTGAACATATTTGAGGATGCGTTTGGCAGCGTTCCAGTGTAGATCATGGGGCTCCTGCATGTATCTGGAAACTGCTCCTACTATATATGAGATATTCAGACGGGTGTGGGTGAGATACAAAAGACTCCCCACCAACTGTTGATACAAAGCGCTGTCCATTAATGGTGTATCCCTGCCATCCTCAAGTATGATCCCAGATAAGAAGGGTGTAGGTGCAGACTTACAGTCTGTCATGTGGAATCTATCTAGAAGATCCTTGACATACTTAGCTTGAGAAATTTTGATGCCAAAAGCATCTTGATTAATCTCAAGACCAAGAAAGCAATGAAGTGGACCCATGTCCGTTATAGAGAACTTGTCGTGCAAAATATATTTGACCACATCGATGACTAAAGCAGAGCTACTAGTGATCAAAAGATCATCAACATAGAGTACTAAAATCATCAAAGAGTCAATACTCCTCAATATGTAAACATTGCAATTAGATTTATATCTAACAAAATCATGTGAAAGCAAATAAGAAGCCATCTTTTCATACCATCTTTTCTAGGTGTATGCTTGAGGCCATAGAGTGATTTCTTCTGTCTGCATATTAAAGATGAGTTCCGAATGAACCTTGGTGGTTGCTCCATGTAGATATCCTCTGAAAGATCACCATAAAGAAAAACATTATTCACATCCATTTGGTGAACTTCCCATTCTTTGGTTGTTTCAATGGCTAGATCCAAACAAATGGAGTCTGTTATCACTCCAAGAGTCACTCAAGGTTGTAGGCTGAGTAAGCTTGGTAACTTAATCAAATGTTTAATAAAATATATAAAATGGATAAAAAATGGATAACTCACTCACTCACTCAAGATACATGCATACATCCAAACAAGATAAGGCTCTCAAAATGTATGATCAGATGGTTTTAAACTCAGATGGGTGGAGAACATTCACTATACAAGATCATGTATATTGAAAATATAGATGAAAGGCTAACTATAATAAAGAATAATACTTATATTTCTACCTACCAATGCAATGATTAAAATACATTAATCAATCATTGTGTAAACAAAACATATGAATATGACATTCAATATAAGTACAAGAAAAGAAGAATGGACAGAAGTCTGAACAATAACAATGAGAGAAACTTATGATTCCAACATATATAGTATCAAAGTCTTTACAAGCAAAGAGTGTGTAAAGCTCTCCCTCATCCCACCATTTTCTTTGCTCTTTGATTATTTTTATAGATACATAATATGCTTATCTAGATCCAAAATGAATGGATCTCATAACCACTTCACCCATCTTTAGATATTTGAAAATATCCAACTCAAATCCGAATTTGTGAGGTGGTTGGAAAATACAAATTGTCAAATTTCTGGAAAATGATACTCAAAGATTCACCTATATCTCTCGAATCCAAACAATTGTTGGAAAACTGAGCGAGGTTTTTGAAGAGGAGCTCGTGTTTGTGAAAAACCTCTTCCACTTTCCAAAAATACCTTTTTAGCTCATCAGAATCTATCTTCAAAAAATATGACTAAAACAGGAAAACACGGATTTTCAAAACCTAATCATATTCCTACAATCTAGGATTTGATTCCTAGAATGTTTCCATTGGTGAAATGAAGTGCCATCTACACCCATGGATGAGATTTGATGAGGTCTTTGAGGAATAGTCATCATCTACCCCTAAAAATACTCCATCCAAGTCGAATTTTGATCAAAGCTCATCCATGTTGAAAGTTTGAAGAGTTAGTAGCGCAATACACAGGGAAAACATAGTTTGCGCTACCAATTGTTGTAGATGATTTTTTTAACCTTTGTGCATGAAAAATGACTATAAAAGTGAACTGAAGGCTGAGAGAGGCTTCTTTAGACCTGATATAATATAATATAACCTGTCATATACTAGGGCAAATCAATTTTTTATCATTTAGTCTCTCTCATGCATCATTATTCACAATTAGAGTTATGCCACAATGTCACTTCAAGTGCTTTAGACAAGCATGCAAGGATTCTGAAAATGTAGCTTGGAAGGATTATCTCAATGGAGCACATATTATTGTAGTTGCTTGATCTTTACTGAGATTACTCAGGCTTAATCTCAGTAATAATGCATTAATATCTTCCTTTCACAATGTAGATCAAATGACCATTCATAAGACTTCAGATGTTTGAGATAAAAAATGAAGCTTTGTGATCATGCCACATACATATTTTACCACTGCAAAATTGATGAAGGAAGTCTGGAATACTTCTATCACCTGCACATTTATCTGGATCTTGTCAAACCCTTAAAGACAACTTCCTTGGTTTCCAAGAAAACCTTAACAATACTTCTTTGATGGCGAGTTGAAGCTTTAAAATATGATCTCAATACTTGATGATGATTTAAGAACCTTGAAAAACTTTTTGATATATCTTTTTCACTTCAAAAGTCTTCAAATGTAAAAACAAAGCTTTTTCACGAGTTGGTAGTGCACTTAGTGTTAAAATAACGCTTTGTGCTACCAACTTGTCATAATGAGGAATTATTTCGAAATGGACATTCCTTTGTGATTTGAAGTGAAATGATGGATCATTATGGACCATAAGTGACCAAAACAACTTGTGATTGTCCCTAAAACAATTTCATGACTCAATTAACCACCTAAGACTCCAAAATAAAATAAAAAGTTTATTTGGGAGCTAACATATGGCTCTAATTGGGGATGGAAGCCTCCATGTGAGGTTCCAAGAACATAGCAGACCCTGTTCCTTTCCGTTCAATTTGAAAACCCTGCAACCTGCTCTGATTATGAGATCAAACCACTCTTCAAAAATATACATCTTGGAATCTATAGTGCCTAGTCCATTGGGTTATGGAGTCATCTAGTATTAAAATTGTACAACTAATCCTTTACAAGCTTTCAAGATTTGTCACTTATTCAAGCAATTAACTGATAAACTGTTGAAAAACTTGAAGGAAAACAAATGCTCGAGAAACGAGTTTTATTTCCTATGCTACCCTACTTCTAACTAGTTCTGCAACTTGGTCAAATAAATACAAACTTCCATAACAACCATTCAAGTAGCTTCAAAACTTAAATGATCTTGTCCATACCACTGATCAATAGATAATCACTGAAACATATCAACCATGATAGAAAATTTTTCAGAAAACCATACTCACTCGTGAATGCCGGTGAAAGGAAATATGAAATTATCAAATGATTTGAAATATATGACTCCATCAAGGTTGCAACCGGATCCTTGAAACCAAGATCAGAAATATATTGATCCATAGAAAACAACTGCTCATCCATGAATTCCTCTTCGCTTGAAAATTGATAACCCTCTAGTCCTCTTGTGATCAGAGCTTGATCATCAGTAGCAACGATTCTCTCTTCAAAATCATGATCACAAGATGTTGATAAAACAAGGTTTAAATCATATTGATCATTATCATCTAGAAACATGTAATTACCTATGCAATCATCAATTACGTCATGATAAAAAAGGTTTGAAAATTGATTATCAACTTGCCATGAATACCTGTCCATAGAAACATCTGCAAACATTGGAGAATTTGATTCCCAATCTGACATATATTCACACTCTCGTTGTTGTTTTAGATTTTCTTCATACTCATTGCCTTCTTGCTCAAAATCTGAAACATATTGACAGTTCCCATGCTCATGTGCATGCATATTTTCAAAGTAAGTTGGATCTCTGACCCTCCTGGAAGCATGGATGTTCTTCTCAATTTCTTGGGCATCTTCAAATAAGCATGCTAAAGATGAAGACCTCATTTCTAATAGGAGAAGGACAAGCTCTGAATGTTGCGCCATGACATAGTATACCATGACAGTGATCTCAGTAGGCCGGATCTCCAAGAGCATGCTATGATAATTGTTATAAAATCTTTTGTTAAAGATAGACAAAGCTTCTTCCTCCTCTCTCCTCAAGGCATAAAAATCAGCGAGGTATAAATCAAAAGATTTTTTCTCACCCCAATGCTTTGAAAAGACATTACACAATTCGATCCAAGAGCCAATGGAATCAACTCTCAAACTCTTAAACCATACTGCAACATCTCTGAATAGAGTTATTGAGAACAACCTCATAATAACATCATCATGAATAATCTCAAATTGATCAACAAAATTCTCAAAGGCCCTTAATTGCCTCTCAGCTATGACATGATCCTCTCCAGAAAATCAGGGAAGATACTCAAGGCAATCAAGAGGATAAGGATGAAGGAGATATGGCATCCTTAAAGGATTGAACAAATTCATTCTGATTCTAGTTTGAAAAGCAGTGATATGAGGATGAGGACTAACAAGCTCATTGTAAGGCTCAATAGTCACTGAAGATAATGAAATATGAGAAAGTTTTTCATCGGTTTCAATTTCCTCAAGGCTACAAGAGTGATCAGATTCAGGAGGGATTTGAATGCAAAGCTCATCTTTATGAATAGGTTGAGCTAAATATATAGGATCAACATCAACAACATAAGCATGCTGCAAACTTTCCTCTTGCAAGGATGGATATATAAAGGTAGGTTGATGATCATCCGAATAAACAAAACACAAGATGATCCTTTTAATACGTGAAGGGAAAAGTAAAAATGAGCTGATAAAGAACAACAACAACTCATGAAGAAGGCTCATGAACTGATACCTGGATTTTCCCTTATGCCTTTTCATTTTTTTGTCACCAGATCCTCCCCAGTGGATTCTTTGATTGTGGAGTCGCCAGATAGATAGTTACAACCAATATGATGCCCAACCTTTGTCTATCATCAAAAGTTGGGACTATGTCGTCTCCTAGGGAAGCTTGCTTCAAACTCCTCTCCCTGACAACGACGCCAATTTGTTATCACTCCAAGAGTCACTCAAGGTTGTAGGTTGAGTAAGCTTGGTAACTTAATCAAATGTTTAATAAAATATATAAAATGGATCAGAAATGGATAACTCACTCACTCACTCAAGACTCAAGATACATGCATATATCCAAACAAGATAAGGCTCTCAAAATATACGATCAGATGGTTTTAAACTCAAATGGGTGGAGAACATTCACTATACTAGCAAGATCATGTATATTGAAAATATAGATGAAAGACTGACTATAATAAAGAAGAATACTTATATTTATGCTTACCAATGCAATGATTAAAAGACATTAATCAATCACTGTGTAAACAAAACATATGAATATGACATTCAATATAAGTACAAGAAAATAAGAATGGACAGAAGTCTAAACAATAACAATGAGAGAAACTTATGATTCTAGCATATATAATATCAAAGTCTTTATAAACAAAGAGTGTGTAAAGCTCTCCCTCATCCCACCATTTGCTTTTCTCTTTGATCCTTTTTACAGATACATAATATGATTATCTAGATCCAAAATGAATGGATCTCATAACCATTTCACCCATCTTTAGATATTTGAAAATATCCAACTCAAATCCAAATTTGTGAGGTGCCTGGAAAATACAAACTATCAAATTTCTGGAAAATGATACTCAAATATTCACCTATATCTCCCGAATCCAAACAACTGTTGGAAAAATGAGTGAGGTTTTTGAAGAGGAGCTCGTTTTTGTGAAAAACCTCTCACTTTCCAAAAATATATTTTCAGTTCATTGAAATATATCTTCAAAAGAGATGACTAAAACATGTAAACACAGATTTCTAAAATCTAGTCATATTCCTACAATCTAGGATCTGATCCCTAAAATGTTTCCATTGGTGAAATGAAGTGCCACCTGCACCCATGGATGGGATTTGATGAGGTATTTGAGAAATATTCATCATATTCCCCTAAAAATACTCCATCCAAGTCGAATTTTGACCAAAGCTCATCCATGTTGAAAGTTTGAAGAGTTGTTAGTGCAATACACAGGAAAAACACAGTTTGCGCTACCAACTGTTGTAGATGATTTTTTTAACCTTTGTTCATGAAAAATGACTATAAAAGTGAATTGAAGGCTGAGAGATGCTTCTTTAGACCTGATATAATATAATATAACCTGTCATATGCTAGGGCATATAATTTTTTTATCATTTAGGCTCTCTCATGCATCATTATTCACAATTAGAGTTTATGCCACAATGTCACTTCAAGTGCTTTAGACAAGCATGCAAGGCATCTGAAAATGTAGCTTGGAAGGATTATTTCAATGGAGCACATACTACTGTAGTTGCTTGATCTTTACTGAGATTACTCAGGCTTAATCTAAGTAATAATGCATTAATATCTTCCTTTCACAATGTAGATCAAATGACCATTATAAGACTTCAGATGTTTGAGATAAAAATTGAAGCTTTGTGATCATGCCACATGCATATTTTACCACTGCAAAACTGATAAAGGAAGTCTGGAATACTTCTATCACCTGCACCTTTATCTGGATCCTGTCAAACCCTTAAAGAAAAAACTTCCTTGGTTTCCAAGAAAACCTTAACAATACTTCTTTGATGGCGAGTTGAAGCTTTAGAAGAGGATCTCAAGACTTGATGATGATTTAAGAACCTTGAAGAACTTTCTGATATACCCTTTTCACTTCAAAATTCTTCAAATGTAAAAATAAAACTTTTTCACGAGTTGGTAGCACACTTAGTGTTAAAATAGCGCTTTGTGCTACCAACTTGTCATAATGAGCAATTATTTCAAAATGGACATCCCTTTGTGATTTGAAGTGAAATGATGGATCATTACGGACCATAAGTGAAAAAACAACTTGTGATTGGCCCTAAAACAATTTCATGACTCAATTAACCACCTAAGACTACAAAATAAAATAAAATAAAAAATTATTTGGGAGTTAACAGAGTCCATCTTTGCTATTGGAGCAGAGGTCTCATCATAATCTATCCCATGAATCTGCTGAAATCCTTTTGCAGCTAATCTTTTCTTGTACCTGCTCACCTGACCATCTGTTTCTCTCTTGGTCCTATAGACCCATTTGCATCTGACAATTTTCCTCCGTGTTGGAAGTGGAACCAGATCCCATGTCTGATTCTCTAGGAGTGAGTCATACTCCTCCTGCATGACTGCTTTCCATAATGGATTTCCCACAACCTCACTGTAGATCTGCAGATTATAATATTGAACCATATAGAAATGCATGGGCATCGCTAATTGAAAATATGAAATCACATGAGAAGGCTCCTCATGATGAGATCGAGTCCTCTACGAATCCAATGGATCCTCTGCAAGGTCGCCTACTACTCACTTGGACTGTGCTCACTTAGGAATTTGTTGAAGTTCCAACACTGGGTCCTCATTTGGCTGTACTACCTTCTCGACTCCAAGTATAGAATCCTTAGATTATGAATATGTAGTATATTAGTGTATGGAATCATCATCTCTGATGTATGGAACTAATGGAAGTGCAATAGTATCTACATGTTGCACTGGTGGTGCATGCAAAAGACTCTCCTCAAACTGAGCACTGCGCTCAATGATGAGTCAGTCTGTGGAGGGACCAATCAACCTATACCCCTTCACATCATCTGGATATCCCACAAAGATGCAAGGTGTGCTACGTGGATCTAATGCTTTCCTATTTTCAGAAGGAATATGGGCCCATGCGTGAGATTCAAAGATGCAGAAGCATGTGACATCTGGTTTGTCACCCGTCCAAGCCTCAAAAGGTGTCATGTCCTCAACATATCTATGAGGAGGTATGTTATGTATGTAAACAACACAGTTGAGTTCCTCAGGCCAAATCTTGGAAGGAAGAGACCTCACATGTAACATGCAACTAGTCATCTCCTTAAGAGATATGTTCTTCCTTTCAACAACTCCATTATGTTGTGGAGTGTATGGAACTGTATGCTGCAAATGGATACCAACCTCACGAAAAATATTCTGAACATGTTTTTTGATATACTCCCCCCCATTGTATGTATGGAGGATCTTGATCTTCTTCCGAGTTTGTGTCTCTACTAGAGCTCTGAAGTCTTTGAGATGCTCAAAAACTTCAGACTTTTCCTTGAGAAAATAAACCCAAGTATAATGTCAGTAATCATCAATAAATGTAAGGACATACCTTGCTTTGCTGATGGATGTATGTGGAAATGAAACCATGCAATCACTTTGAACAATATCCAATGAAGATGAGGCTCTCTTTGCCTTCTCCTTTTTAAAATTATCTTTAGGATGCTTGTCAAGAATGCATCCTTCACAAACCCCTTCAGAAAAGTGAATGTTTGGCAAGCCTTTGACCAATCCTTGTTTGACAAGTCGTTGTATGTACCTAAATTTTAAATGACCAAATCTCTCATGACATACTCTGCTAATATCATCATCATGCATAAGTAGTAAAGATAATTCATGGTCAACAAACTTGGTGAATTTATACAACCTTGATTTGGTGAATTATATAAAACTTTGGAACATGTAAAACATTCTCAAAACTGTCATTAGGGAGTTTCACTCTTTTCTCTCCTCCTACTGCTACTAGAATATAATCCCCCGTGAGAATGAGAATAGGGGGTCTTGAGCATGAACTCAAGGAAGTAAAGACTTCATCTTTGGCTGCCTTATGATGTGATGCACTAGAATCTATAATCCATGAATCAGATGATGAATTAATTGCAACAAGAGCATGATGATTACCTTTCTTAAGAGCATGATCTTCTTCCTTCTTCTTCTTGGCTCCTTCAGGAATGAAGTTTTCAAGGTTGTTCTACTGAAGCACCTGTTCCATAAGATCAATTTGCTTCTTCATGCATGTGGATTCTTCTTGATTTGGTTTATTGCAATAAGTGCATTGTTTTCCCTTCTTTTTCTTCTTCTACTTGGAATTTAAAGAGTCTCTGGAGCCTGAAGAATCCCTGAAGGATTTGGAATATCCCTCATTTTCTTTATGTTTCTCCTTTCCTTTTTGTTTGGATTTTTTTATTGGATGACCCTTTTCCATCTTCCATGGTGCGTGCATGTGATTTGGGTTCCTTAATTATACACATCTGAATGAGTTTTTCTTTCTCATGTGTGAGAGAACCAATGAACTGCTCCATGGAAGACATCTTCCACTTTGATTCCAAGAGATATCTGCCAGAATGGAACGTGGAGGCATAGACAACATATTTTGGTCCTAGCTTAGCCAAGATTGTTAGAATAAGTTGGTCCTCTTGTTTAGACTTATCAATAACACAAGATTCCAAGATCAATATCAAAGATTTAAACTTGGTAAAGAAATCTTGTATATTATCAAAAAATTTAGGATCCAAGGTATTCAACTCTACCTCAAGCATATGACCTTTCATCTCATCCTGCTTTCCAAAGAGATCTTCCAAGGTGGTCCAAATCTCGTTTGGAGTCTTTCATGTGGAAACATGAAACCATAAATAAGTTGAAATTAATTCAAGAAGAATTCATGTGGCCTCATCCTTATGTTTCATCCATCTAGTCTTCTCAATCACTGATGTAGGTTTTGTTTCTGTCGTCATCGTCAAATTGTACAATCCTTTCCTTTTGAGTTGTAATTCATTCTTCTTTTTCCATTCAAAATAATTGTACGGTGTGAGGATTATCACCAAATTTGACTGAATAATTGGTGTCATATCCATCCCTCTCACTGGTTCTGAAAACCCTAAAAAATTACTCTCAATTTGCAAGTGAAAAATTGAGAAATTACTGCAGAAAAAATCAATTTTAAAAGGGTGTCACACCCTACTTAAGGATGCAGTGCGACACTAGGCTTAGTGGCACACTCTGGTAGTTCAGAAAGTGTGACATTGTGACACAGATTGGAAAAATTTAATTTCGCAAGTGTGCCTGCCACTGTCACACCTTTTGACAGGGAGAGGGTGCAACACTTTTCTACTATCACACTTTTCGACAGGGAAAGGGTGCGACATTGTCCAATAGGCGGATTACGCTCACCAAAACTCCAATTTTCCCTTTTCTCTGGCTTATCTGGGTTGCTCCAACCAACTCGGCTCTGATACCATGCCAATGTTTCATGGAAACCTGCACATGAGACCTAGCTAAAGAAAATACAAACAAATCTTATCAAGAAAAGGACGAGAGATTCACTATGGAAGAATGAGAAAATATATTCACACTACTCCAATGAGATGATCAATATGATACAATGAATGAGTGATATACACTCATATAAGAATAACATTCCATAATTAAGAAAAATGAACAAGCAATGATCTTTTCTTAGGAATGCGTGCATAATAGTGATGGTAAAAAATAGAAAGTCTAAAATAGAACTAGCTCTAGCTAATTACTACTGAACTAGTGAGTCGAAAATATAAATATCTCCAACAAAAATCCTTAAAAGGGACTATATCATTTCCCCTTTCACTATGATCCAACATACTTCCTTATGTATCCTTATATAGGGATACCAACATCTTGTATCGAGTTGTTTAATGGCCCTCATGTTTATTTAAGTGTTGCTCAAATTTTGTGTTTCTTCTTTGTGGAAATTCCTTGGAAGGATAAGAGGGTGATGCTTCATTTCTCTTTTCCACCACATTGGTCTTTGATATTTTTGTATCTTTCTCTTTCCTTCACAAATTATGGTAGGCTCAAGCAACTATCATATGTCGATGTTCCTTTGTACCCTATCACAATGTGGCTTTTAGAATTATTCACTACTTCTCCTTACCTCAAATGAATTGTGGGTGACTCAAACATTATCAAATGTACGATAAGGGAAAGGTGTTGCCAAGTACCCATAAGGAAAATATGATCTACATAGAAAGGCCACTTGTTGATAGTTTGATTTATGTGTCCACTTAGTATCGTCCATTTTAACCAAATATCTCTTGGCATGCCTTTGGTGAGATTTCATTTCCACACACATCCTTTTGAAAGTTGTGATATATCTCTTATTAGTATTAGGGGTGTAGAAAAAGTATTTTTGTAAGGTATTTTTATGGAAACCATGGATTCAAGGCTCCAAAATTACACAAGTGGATTAGGGAAGCCTAACCTACATTGACATTGAAGACAAGGAATCAAGAGAGTGGTTAAAGGAAGCATACTAGGGTTTCATGCATATGCGACATGTCTCAAGAACCATGGACCAAAGTGATCCCTCTCCACTAAATCAAATTGCATGATGGAAAAATACAGGCACGAGGATGGATATAAGTTTCTTCTTTAAGTAGTGGTTTCTAGAATTGTGAGATCCAATGGTGTAAATATATGAGACAAGGATAGAGTTTGTTGAAATGACATATTAAGATAAGATTTAGATAAATATAATCTCTTGGTCAAGAGAAATAATAGGGATCAATGTCTATTTCTCGATGATAAAACATACACTTGAGCATGTGGAAGGTTTCCCTAGATTTGGGTGTCATGACCTCTTTGTAATATCAAGGTTTTTTCTAATTCTTGCAACAACCATAAAATAAACACTCCAACCATTGAATTAAACTTACATAATGAAGGCTAAATTTTGAATCTGGACCTTAGAAAACACTTAGATTTGGTCACTAGAGAGGATTGGGGGCATGGGATCCATTAAAACACTAATTCTATCACTTGAAGAGTCACACATTCATGTCACTTCCATGGGTTGGTATCAATATTCTTGCGCAACTTAACCCATGCCCAAACATGCCATGTCATTGAACCTATAGGTTGTGCAACACCCTAGAGTTGTGGTGATTCAAAATTTAAAACTTGGACGTGGTTCCTTTTAAAAATCATTTCGCTTAGCACACATTGTGGGTCTTTCATAAGCACAAAGGCAATTCTATGTTGAGCTTGAGCTAGGACACCCCCCAATATTCACTCTACCCCTTGAATAATTGATCCAAGCTTGAGACATATATTTTAGAAGGTCAACGAACAAAGTGATCCCTAATCTAATAACATAAAAAAACTCTATAAAAAATTCAATAACCATTACCTATGACTACCAATTTAGGAAATTTGTTTTGATCCAAAATCATCGTTGGTAGATAAAAATATCCAAACTAGGGTGTTTCCCTTTCTATGGCCAATTTACACCAAAAACTTAACAGATGGAAAATAAACCTTGTCTCTCTATGTTCAAGTACGAAGGGATAGAGTTATAAGGACATAATCCACCCTTGACTTATAATATGTATAACCACCACAAATTAAAACCCCAAAAATCACTCTCATTACTCAAACAATCTTGATGAACATCAAATTTTAAATGAATGAGATTGATTAATGAAGTTGTCAAAGGTTATTAGTTCCAAAATTTACATCTGAGTGCCTTGCACTATTATATGTGATGATTTGAATGAACAAAGTACTCGAAATTCAAGTGTATTGTGCTATTATGTGTGACAATTTGAACAAGCAAAGTATGAGCCTTGTTTAAGGAATCAAATGGTGAAAGAGAGCCGAAACTCTTCATTGAATCCATGAGTGCTAAGTTTGATTTCTAGGGAAAAAATAGACAATGTATAAATCAAGAAGCATGAGGTTCCATGTTCAAACCCTGAAACACTCAATACCTCAAAAAATGGGTTAGGTTAAAGGTTAAGGATTAGAGTGTTATTCCCAAAAGATAAAACATGTAACTTTTGTATTTCTAGATGAAAAAAGAAGTTACATTTCAAATGTGTTATAAGCACCAAACCTAAAACTATACTCTGATTAAAATTCCTCCAAAATGTGTATTGTCTATATCCTATACTATCTACAAATAATCATGGCTTATGCCTTACAATCAAAACCAAATTCCTTGCCATTGGAAATTACATTAACATCAAAACGAGTAAAAATTGTCGTCACTAACATCATAACTAGTTATTCACCTTTATATCATAGTCATCTACATAATTAGAGAAATCAAACAATAAATATGATTCCAACATAATAGAAGAAAAGTCAAGGACTTGCTGAAGGTTCACCATGCCCTACCCCCACCCCCACAAACTCCTTAAGTTATAAAAAGGCAATATTACCTAAGACTACTTTTTTAACAATGATTGAAATTGATATATGTGAACTGCTTAGCAATTCTTACAATTTGATCCAATAAAGGTGTCAAGGATATGTTTTGAAGCTTGTAAATACCTTTTGTCCCCTGAATCACCAAAGATTTGAAGATTTTCTATGTTCTCTTTTAGAGTCAACTTCAACAAAGATAACAATCCATGTAATTCATCTGAATTTTTAGTGCCTCTACCAAGTCCAATCTTGAAACAAAATGTAATCTTGTTAGATGATAACAATGCATATCCAGCTCCACAAGGACAAGGATTGCCTTGGATAATTAGACCATAAAAAAACCCATTCTCATGACTTGTCTTTATTAGGTGGATCACTTTGGCTTGGAGCCTTTTTCTTCTTTGGTTGCTTGATGTCATCACAAGTGTATTCGATTATGTAGAAAAACTCTAATGGATAAAAATATTTATCTTGAAACAAAGTCATAGTTCTTGTAATCTATAAAACCCATGAAACTACACATGGTAAAATTTTGTGTTTTGTTACTGAAGAGTCCTCCATCCATTTTTTAGAACCTTCAATTAAAGATGTGCCTCCCAATTACCTAAGCCCCTTGTTAATTTGTATACTTCTTGGCATACTTATTTGGAGAAAGGGAAATCAATCGATATATGTTTAATGCTCTCTATCAACACTACATAAGGGATAAAACCTTGGTCCCTACCATGCTCTCCTTTGCAGAACTTCCCAAGCTTTATTGCTAAGGGATGTTTGGAAAAAAAACTAGATTTAAGAGGTGCTTTCAATTTCCAAAGAGGCTTCCACCACCAATTCTTTCTTGATATTCCTATAAAAACATAGATTTATATCCTAAATTAGTTGTGCATTATCCATTAGGTTTTTTAGACCAAAATAGAGTATATTCTTTCCTTGTTAACTGAACGCAACTAATCTGCAATCTTCTTGTAAAGTTATCCCATTGCTCTACCTCCTATCAAGCCAACAATGGATCCCTTGCTTCCTTCCAACCTTATTTTCATGAGGTACTTTGATAATGATCAACTACATCAACTAATGTGAGTATCCTTCTCTACCTTAGGGTTCCAACCACACCATCTAACAATTTAAAGTGACCATCATTGCCATTCTAGCGATCAACTCCAACTCTTACACCTTTTACATACCTATTTTCCATGCCAATGAATTCTCAATGAGGGGAAAACTTAGTCCTAGGGATTTCCACATAATGGAATCATTTTCAATTGGTTTTTTCATGTTTGATAAAGGTTCAATGTACTTGAGTTTTATTATTTGCTGCCAAAAACATGTGCACTTAATCAACCTTTACAAACTTTTTGTAGCCAAGGCTTTCTCAAAGTGATGTATATTTTTTACACCCCATATTCCAAGGGATTTTAGATTAGATAGTCTTTGCCACTTAACCAATGGAAAACCTTTTTCCTTTTTCCCTTCCCATAAAACATTGAGCGCTCCAAACAACAAAACATCATCTACAAATAAAATGTGATTTAATGATAAATCACTATCTAATTTCTTTCCCTTTAATCTTCCACTTTTTTTAGAGCACCAAGAAGCATGCTCAAACATTCAACAACCATGAGAAAAAGAAAGGGTGGAAATGGACACCCTTGCCTTAGTCCCCTGGACGTTTGAGAAAACATGAGGCTAATGCTTTCACAAGAATTGAGGAGGAAAAATTAAGGAATTCCTTAATCCAATGTATAAATGGGAGACCAAAGTCAATGTGAATGAGAATGAGCCTTAAGAACAACTAACTTACGCTATAATAAACCTTGGACAAATCTAGTTTGATCATCATTGTTGATAACTCCTTGGACTTAATGGAATGAAGGTCATCTTGGGCCACTCCAACATCATCATGTATTTTCCTATCTTCTAAAACCCAAATTGCTCCATAGAATCGATATTAGACAATATTGGTTTTAACCTTCTAGCAATCACTTTGGATATAATTTTGTAAACTAAATTACATAGTGAAATAGGTCTAGAATCATCAAAGGAAGGAGTATCCTTTTTAGGGATAATAACAAAAAAAATGGATTTTAAATACCTCGGTAACTTGACATTTCTTATTCTTCCACCATAACCAATAAGTTGGCTTCTGACATATCATAAAAACCTTGGAAAATTCAACTAATTACCGATTAGGGCTAGGATTTGTTCCTTCTAGAATGAGGAAATTGCCTCTTTTAGCTCCTACCTAGAAACTTCTACACAAATTTCCTAATTCATTTATTTCTCCCACAAATTTTGGTAAGTGTTATAAGATTCAAATGATCTATATAGTGTTTTCCCTATCATGGTATTTATCTACTTAAAAGTTGTAACCCTTCTACCATCAAATTTTGGCATTTCCTATATAATATTCCTGGTTTTCCTTCCTAAGTTAGCATAGTTCTGGAAAAAAAAATTGGTGTTTTCATCTCCTACAGTCTATCAAGTTTCTCTACTCTTCAATATCCATTTGGACTTCTCCCAATATAGAATATTGTTTTCCTCTCTTTCAGATATTTCAACACAGCTTTATCCTCCTCTATGTAAACACCACTTGGATATATTCCAAACAAGCAAGTAATCTAATCCTCAACTTTTGTAGTATATTTTTGAGAAGTGTTATATTTTTGTTTTTCCCAACTCATTGTATTGTTTTTAACTCTTGGCTCCAGGTACCTCTTATCACCCTTCGTAATTTTAAAAAATATAGGCACATGATTAGAGATAACCCCTAACCCAATCCAAGTTCTAATATTTTCCACCCTTTCCATAGCAGATTAAAAAATCAGAGTGATAATTGAACCTTTTTGAGATTGTTTCCCAATGAAATCTATAGTTTCTCCAAGTGGGACCTAGTTCAATTGGGTTTGGGTCACAATGACTTGTTAGGATCCATTTTTTCCAATAGACATGAAACCAAAAGATCCATCCTATTGGCTTCCCCCTCAAGTCTCTCCTTGCCTTAAAAAAAGTTCAAATATCCACCCACAATCACATTTTTACTCATGAATATGCAACCCAAAAAACTCTTCCCTACATTGTTGTGTATCATTATATGGACCATAAATATTATTGAATGAGAAAAGCATCCCTAATTCTAGAGAAACCAATTCTATATATATATATATATATATATATCCTTGAGGTAACAAGTTTTGACTTCTACAATGTGAGGGGTTGGTTCCATCCTATCATCGTCCCAAAACGAAGATCGTATGCCAAAGTTATGCCTCCGGGAAGTTGATACACCAAACTACCCAAAATGGGGTCCACAAAACTGTTGGTTTTTCATCTTTTGGGGTTAGGGTTTTGGATTTTATTTATGTTAAAAAGGCCTTTAGATCCTCATTTTAATCATCTTCTTTTGAATGTGAGTAGCCGTCACATCTCTTCTTAGAGATAAGCTGCCACCATTCTAGCGAGTCTTTCACTCTGTATTTCTATAGTTTTGTACATTTCGCTCATGAATAGAAATTGTGTATTATTGTATATCTGTGCTTTTGCTTATATATCCAATATATCTTTTTTATATTTTTGGATCTATTGCAATATATCTGTATATTTCTGTGTTATATCTCCGCTCTCATTTTGTGCCGAAAATAATCTGGATCAATGGTATCCGAGCAGGATGCTCTTGATCGTTTTCCAGTGCATATCCCCGACAAGGTTCGAGTATAGAAATTTGGGTCTTGAGCTTGTCTCTCTTGAGTAAAATCGTTCTCGCACTCCGAATAAACCCTCCATGGAAAAGAAAAGAAAAATGGTAGAGAAGACAATTCTATTAATCTATTGCTTGAGCAAGCTCTAACGCGACAGAGGGACAAAATGATGGATAATTTTTCCCACAACCTTCAACATCTGCTAATAACAACAAGCACGTCTTCATCAAGTGATCAATTTGGAGGCACCTATCCTTTCAAGGTAAAAGTGAATTTTGATATTCTCGCATTTGAAGGTCAGATCGATGTAGATTCCCTAGAAAAATGGTTAAATATGCTAGAAATTTATTTCTATGTTCACAATTTTTCCAATAGGGAAAAAATCACCTTTTCACTCCTTAAGGCTCTCCCCCATGTCAAACATTGGTGGGAAACTTACTGGGAGAAAATTTCCATAGAGGAGTCTGGAATATATAGGGTCGAGCCCACTTGGGAGTTTTTTGTGGATGCGGTCAAGGAACAATATTACCCTATTTGTAACTATGATGACTAGTACATGAGATGGACTACGTTGCGTCAAGAGAGGGGACAAACAATGCCAGAGCTCACCAACACCTTCCATACCTTGTGCACCAAGATGGGTATCAAATATTTTGAGCAACATTTGGTTTTGAAATACCGTGGGGCTCTACACAGGTACAACCAAACTGAAATGGAGTTTCTGGACATCTCATCACCGGGAGTTTCTTACCGATATGTTGTCAAAATAAAGAAGAAATTTAAGCACCAGAACAAACGAGATTTTGGGTCTGCAAATCTGCAACAACCAAAGCATGATAAAGACGACCCTAACAAACAACTATTTGACAACCAGTCCAAGCCATAGGAAAAGAAGGGTAACATAAAGATAAAGAAGGACAATGGAAAGTGGTGCGATTTCCACAAAATCCCCTGGCACAACACCGATGAATGTCGCTAGAAACAATCATTGGTGGTCGAGATCAAAGACAAGGAGCCGAACCCTGATTCATAATATGACTCAAAAAATAATGGAAAAAGACAGAACATCGACGTAGACCCCACTGTTACTGTCGCGACTGCAACAATTCAACCAGAAGAATCAACAGATCCTGAAGAGGGGGAGTACCTTTTTCATTCACAAATGTGGGTGAAGGGGACCCCGTTGCATTTCATTGTTTATAATGGAAGCCAAAAGAACCTCATCTTAAAAAAGGTCATCAAACAATTGGGATTGTTGACAACACCACACACAAAACCATACAACATCGGGTGGCTTAGCCAGGGACGATACCTCTGTGTCAACCAACAATGCTTATTGTTATATGGAATCTAGCCCTTCAAGGATGAGGTATTATGTGATGTTTCCCCACTGGATGTTTGTGATGTTCTTTTGGGCCAGCCATATATGTGGAAGTTCCATGCTATTTATGAGTCTCGACCCCATAGTGTCATTGTTACTATGGGGGGTCATCTCTATAGGATACCAGAGGTAGTTCCATCTATTGTCCCACCTAAATAGTTTTACAAGGTAGTATCTCATACTAAAAAATTCAGCTTCTTCACAGTCTTTTCAAAAGTTGAATAGAATAACACCACAACTACTACAACCTCAGTCCAAGCACCTTTCGTCCAACAAAAACAGTTCGAAAAGATTGAAGCACATCATAAGGATTCTTTCTGAACACAGTCATCTCATGAAGCCATATTGGTTAAAAATATCCAACCCTTCCATCCACAGGTTCATGACAACCTTCAACAAGCTAAGCAACACAACTTCTCCATCAAGGAAAGAAACTCATCAAGATGCAAATTCAACAAAAGATTTTCCCTATCCCCCAAGAACTCAACACAATGGATACCATTGATTCCTAAGGAGAGAGGATTGATCCAGGTGGATATCAGTGGCCACCCACCTATTCCAACTAGCTCAAAACAATCTTCTGGCAATTTACTATTTTTAGCAGTTTTTCGATTCCTAAACTTCTGGGGCCATTTTGAGGGCCTAAATGAAGTTTTTTTTTCGGAATCGAGCACCTCATTGATAGCCAAAGGCTCTGATTGAGCCCCCAAAATGAATTTCCTTGACTACAGTATGGGGATATTTCCTTCCCACGAACCAAGGACCTACCATATTCTCCCCTCACATTTTATAATTGAATATCCAAAGGAATCACATCTAACTTCCCAAAAAATGATTGTGAAGGGGATTTCAAATATGAAATACTTTGTGGTCCTTTGTTCTTAGCTTTCATTGAATCTACGTCATTATTCATGGTATCATTTCACCTCCATTTTATTCCCAAACATCACAAATGATTCATTCTCCATGATATATCCATCTTTATTGTCTCTTGACAATGAATCTCTAGTTCCTCGATGAATATCGATGGGTGTTCTCTTTCGAGTGTTTATGGTTTTCCTTTGATGTGTTCCTCATACTAATCTTTGGATATTTCCATTATTTCTATAAAAACTTCTCCTTCCCTCCCCACAAATTTTTTATTCAAAACCTTAACATAGTGAACCTTAAAATGTTCGTAAAGATGATAATGGGAACATGTAAAATGAATACACACATAATCAAGAGTTTGACGATAAACCCTTCTCCCCATAAAAATTATAATATTTTTTGGTTTCCCATCCACCATATCCATTTAAATGCACACCATTGCAAGATATTTTAGGTCCTTGTTTTGCTTCCTTCATCAATGGCCCTAAATTTCCCAAGACATTCTTCCACATCCCTAAAACTCTACTCATTCCATAGTTCTAGTGGAAGAGTTGGAAAATTTACCCACATCGGTTATACATTTTCTTTTTCCCTCTATGGATAAAAAATCATGCACCATGGTTTGAATTCTAACATGTATTTCCCCCAAAACCATTTTCCTTCTCCAATTTGTCAAGCACCTACGTAAATCTTGAAAGTGAAAGACAACTAGCTTGTAGTTAGCATTAAAAACTATGGAACATAACCAATGAAAAGCATCTAAACTTTCAACATCCATTGCGTCAAGTATATTTATGATATAGAAATACCAAAGAACTTCCCTACTAGGGAAGCCTCCTATAAATATAGAACTTGCCCTAGTACTACATTTTCTTCCAATACCATCCTGACCTTATCTACCTGTGCACACCTTTCTTTTTGCAACTTCCTACACACCCCTCCAATGTTCATAACCCATATAAAATGAAGGATCAACCCATAGTTCACTCGCCAATTCCTTCAGCATTAAATAATTATCCTTCAACATTGGGTCAAGGTGATTCTCTTAATATAGAACCAAGAGATGTGTCATTGAAATCACTTACTGGTGAAACCTTTGCATCATCCAACGAACTTAGAATGACAAGGCAGGCTCACGATAATGAACCATACATATTTACTACATGTACCTTCATATTGTCAGTGTTTATTGATTCTTTCTCTGAAAGTCGAGCTTTAGAGAATTCATGTTGACTTGGATTACAACTAAAATTCAGAGAGGATGTACCCCCAAATATATCTCATGCATACTTACCACCAACAAATTCAATGCTGACATTAAAATCCTTGACAAGTCAAGGGTTAACAAAAAAATCCCCTTTCTCTAATGTTAAAATATTCCCCCATCTTCCTTTGAATGTAATTAATGTGGATCCATTTAAAACCTCTTTAAGCAAAAGGACTAGGGCCGAAGTTGAAACCCTAGTTGATGGCCTTCAGGACAATTGCCTCTTTAAACCCTAGTTCTACAAAAAGACCTTTGGTAAACCTTGATCTTTCATACTTCGTGTTCCACACACCATTAACTTATTCTTGGGTAGGGAAGGTTGCATTCCCTCCTCCTAGATCCTCTAATGGATCATAAGATAAATTGACCATCTCTTCTTCCTCCATCTGCAAGTTATCAATTCGGCTCCAGCCATATTTATATATAATCATCGGTTTAGGAATTGAGTTGATGGCAGATGTTTTATGGTTAAGAGATAGAGTTTATGGTTTAAGGTTGAGGGGTAAGGGTTGAGGCTTGATGCATTAGTGTTAAAGTTCGAGGGTTACGGACCAAGGATGAAGGATTGACGGATAAGGGTTAAGAGTTTAGAGTTAATGTTAAAATTTCAAGGTTAAAGTTTATGGTTTAAGTGTTTATAGTGTAGGGATTTAGGGTTAAAGCTTAGGAAATAGGGTTAAGGTTGGATAAGGATTAAAGTTTAGGGGTACAAAGTTATGGGTTAAGCGATGAAGCTTAGGGTTTAGGGATATTGTTGACTAAGGATTAAATTTTAGGGATATAAGGTTAAGGACAAGATTAATGGTATGATGATTAAGGTTCTAATATTATGTGCATCATATTGCAAGGACAATTTTTATGGAAATGTGTTTTCCCACCAAACATTGAAAGAGATCAAAACACTTAAAGGATAAAGGTTTGTTTTCACTTCTTTCAAATCCAAATTTATTATGTTTCATTAGTAGGTCCATTCCAAGTCTTCACAACCAAATACACACACACACACACACACACACACACACACACACACACACAC
>ML780282.1:481085-491843 GCA_009831015.1 Picea engelmannii
ATAATAATGGCTATTAGGACACCATATGGGCACCATTCACAGGTTTTATGCATCATAGTTGGCTCTCAAGGCCTCTAAGAAGGAACTTAGAGCCATTAGGAGGATACAGTTGCATTCATAAGTTGCATTAGGAGGATATAGGTTACACATTCATAAGTTGCATATAGTTGCATATAGTTGCATAAGTCGCATATACTAGTTGCATAGTTGCATTGTTGCATAAAGTTGCATGTTGCATAATGTTGCGTAAAGTTGCATAAAGTTGTGTAAGTTGCATTGTTGCATAAATTTTCATGTTGCGTAAAGTTTCATAAAGTTGCGTAAAGTTTTGTAAAGTTGCATAGGTTGCATTGTTGCATAAAGTTGCATGTTGCACAAAGTTGCGTAAAGTTGCATAAGTTCCATAAATTTTCCCTAAATAAATCTTCTTGATCTTAATTTATTCAAGACCGAGGTTGGACCAACCCCTAATACGTTGTTGCAACAAATTATTGAGATAGGAAGGAATGAGAATGAAACTGTCAGAGAATTTAACACTAGATTTGAGAAGTTGCTTCAACGAATTCCTAGCAATATTTGCCCCGAAAGAAATCATATTATTTTCCTTTATACCAAGGCCTTCCCAGGACATTTGGGTTTTATGTTCAAGGACAAGATCCCAAATACCCTTGAATAAGCCAAAGATTTAGCTACAAGGATTGAGGCTAATCTTTTCTCGTGTAAGGTTGAACCTTTTATTGCCCCTAAGACCGAGGCTGGACCAACCCAAGACGCAAATATTTCAAGGGATCAAAAATTGGATGAAGCCATAAGGGACCTTACTTAGACTCAAACCCTGGTGATGAACAAAGTCACTAGCCAAGGTCTTTCCCCCTTAGCCCCTCAAACCTCTTATAAGCCCCCTACATTTCCCCGCTTGTGGAATCATAGTCCCCCGATCTTTTCCTTCATCTTCTGTAGCCTGTGATGTATTTAAATTTTATATTAGCATTCAATATCAAGTTACAAATTATAATTGTTCATCTTTTATCCACTCATCATATACATTTACATTACTAGTCTAGGGATCAAAACTGGGGTGCCACATCAACAAACGATCCTTGGAAAAAGATAGAAACACAAACCCAAATCAAAAGGTAATAACATGTGCAAGAATTGTCAACAAGACTCATCAATTGTGGTTAAAAGGAGTTATTTCTTCCACTCTAGTTAGAAAACCCCTAAAGGGAATAGGATCCAAAGAAATATAATGGAGAATATAGTATTTTCAAGATATGTGTGTGTGTGTGCATGCACACCTGTCGCACTATGGTCTAGAGGCAATTCGAAGCAATTTCCATAACGATGACCCGAGTTCAATTCATGGTGAGCTCCCTCCACACCTAGATTCTTGTTGCCTCTTTGTTGTAGCAACATATAGTCACAATTTTGTTAGCAACCTAACCGCCCTTGATGTAGAGGGTGTTGGCTTATCATGAAAACCTCTCCTTGATAATAAATAACAGTGGAGAACCCACATTGCTACCATACAATATATTGGAGAACATAGAAGTCATGAGGGTTAGCTCAAGCATTCATGAGCCAAACATGAGATCTCTCCCCCAAAGTTGGGGAGGTCACGAGTTGAACTTTCTCTATCCCCTCGGGGTTAGGCTCCATAATCAAGGCCAACGATTAACCTCCTCTTCCAACCATGGATCATAGAACATAGAAGACAAGAAATGGAATTCTATTCAAACTCTTCAAGAGCAAATAGTTGCAAAGATGGCATCCATGTTGTCGAAGAAATAATAGGTGTGTGACTCAAAAAACCAAGATAAGAAAAGCATATCAAAATACAATATTAAGAAACCAAGGATATTCAATTTTGTTTAAACACATATAAGCGTATGTTTTTCAATTCTAACAAGAGGGAACACATAGTGTAAACAATCTTTTGATGATTAATATAAGCACTTACAAAAAAAATGAAAGATGAAAATTATTCTGTAGGGCATAGGTATGGCAAGGTATAGATGAAATGAAAAGCCCTTTCAAGGTAATATAATTAAAGAGTTATTTTTTCCACCCCAATTACAAAATCCCAAAAGGGAATAGGATCAAGAAGGGAACAAGTTTAGCGTGGAAGTGTTTAATTTCCTAACACTCTTGAGATGCCTTTTTCACCTTTAGGTACTTGAGTCTTTTATTTGCAGGTATGCCTCCCACAACAAGGCTCCATGTAAAAACTATTTTTTTGGCTCAAGAATGGGTTTCCATACGATTCTTAGAAAAAACAACCATGCTCTTTGCTTGGATTTCAGTTTTCATATTTGATTCAAATGGCCTTTGAACGATTAGAGCAAAGCCACTTGTACCCCATGGTTGAATTGTAGTTGTGAAATGTCATGGATGTACCCCAATTCCCGTCCCAACACCAATAAGTATGAGTTTTAGGGATACTTAAATTTAACAAAAAGTCTTTAAGAATAAGCTCATGGATTATTTATATGATAATCTTGTTAGTATTAACTAGGGATAACTTTCACTTAGGATTGTCCCACACAAGTAGCCAATTTTTGGCCAGGCCATTAAACATATCATTGGTTGTGTGGATGCCTGAATGAAACAACTTTAGGGCTAAGAATTAGGAGGACTAAACCAAAGGATTACCTGCAATAATAATTAAAGTTTATCGCAACAAGAAGTGTTCATTAAAAGAGAGCCTATTTTTGAGAGAGGATTCTTTCTATTGAAAGAAAGGTTTGATCACTTCATTGGATTTATAGATACTTTGTACCAATTTATTTTGTTAGGAAATGTTTTTCCATGCTTTTTTTTCCCAATGGAATCCCTTAACTAATGTGATTCTTAACAAGACTTTTCTAAGCCTCTTTTCCCTCCATGACTCAAATCACCCACTTTGCACACAACACTTGGGTTCGAACCCTGGTTCTAATAATTCCCATTCCCCTAAAATATCTAGATGTAAAACATAAAAACAAACTAGCTCAATGAAAGCCAATCCTATAAGTTGACTTGGTGTAAATAAAGTTTCAAGACATTCTTGGGCAACCTTAGAAGGGACCTAACAATAAGAGTAGTAAACATGAGTGGTGATAACAATTTGGTATAGATTTGGAACTTAGTTTCCAGTGACGAAGGTTTAGTGATTCGCTTCTTAATATTCCTCTCTATCGTTGCACCACCACTTCCCACATATTTTTTAGAGAGACCTAGAAACAAAAGGGGATACCCAGAAACTTAAAGAAGTGATTTGACTATATCCAAGTCTAGTGTTGGACAAAAATCCAGATTGGAACTAAGCATTAGCTCTACATTGTAACATTGGGTCATGGCCCATTGAATACTAGAACATGAGGCAATGCAAAATATAGTTAGGAATTCCATGGTATGATTCTAGGATTGTTAGGCTTAATAATCAACAAAATGATCATTAATTAACTAGAAAAATTCCAACTCAGGAAGAAGAATCCTACCATTCCTAGACACCATTTGTAAAAGAAGAAATCATCCAAGAAGCAAGTGTCTAATCAATTCCTTTGAATTTAAAGTGTTTGCACATTCATTCATTATTGTCAACTTTAACATTGATTAGAAAATGAAAGTGTTGACTGGGATGACTAACCTATGCTACAATTTCATGGGCATAGAAGGTTGGGCATGAAATCATGAGGAAATTTGATGGATTAGTTATGATGGAGAGTAGGGATAAGAATAAAAACAAAGTTGACTTATAATCCCCTAAATCAAATATGTGATAAGAAGTGATGAAGCTAAGTGTCGAGGCATTTAATGGCTAGGGTAAACACTACTCCCATGGGGATTTTTTCTTCTCATGGAACAGTCAAGGGGATTGGTCATGTGTGAGTTGTAAAAAATTATGGTTAGGGCTCTTCAATTTTGAAACCGATTATGAGCCTAGTGTTAAGGGTATGATTGAAGCATTTTAAAAGGATGACTTGGCATTTCATCAAGCATTCTATCAAGCATTTCATCAAACAATTAGCATGCACACTCAAGAGATAGGAGAAAGAAGTCAAACCATTTCCTCCGACCATGTGCCCTCCTCCGGTGAAAAACCGTGTGCCCTCATCCTCTGCAAATCCATGCGCCCTCCTCTACAAATCCGTCTACCCTAGCCTCCTCCTGCGTGCCCTCCTCCCATGCGCCTCTCCCTCCTTCTCCTCCTTCTCTTGTCCTCCTCTCCCTTCTGTGCTCCAAATCTGTGCTCTTGTGTATAGAGGTGTGCGACTATGGTGGTGAGTGCGAGAAGCTCTGCACGCGATCCAAATCTGTGCTCCTATGTATAGTGGTGTGCAACTGTGGTGGTGAGTGCGAGCATCTCTGTGCGCGATTGTAGTGGTTGTGCGATTTGAATTTCGTTTTGTTTTGTTTGTATGTTGTTTTATTTTCATTTTCATTTTTTATTTTATTATTATTATTATTATTATATATATATATATAATCCCTAACACACTAGTCCCATATAAATGCATTGACCCCCTAATAGAATTTGATCATTGATCCATATGATCCTTGATGAAATCACCTCTTAATAATTATGACTTTGAACACAATGAATCCCTATTATATGATAACCCCCAATCAATATCAACTTGAACATGGTATACCCTCTGATCCCTATGACTCCTGAAACAATCACCTCTAGTGAACATAGTGTGACCTCAAACACACTAAGAGATGAATACATTATGGTTCTGAACATAGTAACATCATAATAGATCGACCCTTCTAATACACTATGACTCTTAACCCCTATAACTAGCCTTATTATCTTAATTCACCCTTTTTATTTATTTCAAATTATTATTATGATGTATTTATAAAAGTATGAGGTTAATTAATATGTCATTTATGGTCAACAATATCTTTGGCATTAGAGTATCATTTCATGGTATAAAATATTGATCACTATAACCCTCCTTGGACATAGTATACCCATGAGGTGTAAAGCATAGGAGCTAATATACCATGGTATAGACATCTGAAAGTAGTTTCCCTTGAGAGGGGAACAGTTCCTAGGTGATAATAGCTCTTTAAATTGTGTAATTAATCTATCAAAGAACTAGAATCTCAAGAACAACCATAGAAGAATAGAAGTTATCAAACCAAGATACTACATGCTTAGGTGGTGCAACAAGTGGTCTCAAGTGTGTTTGAATTATAATGTCAATGTATTAATTAATATTTTATCTTATAAAATAAACAAGACTCTAGACAAAAGATAAACTAAAAACACTCAAATAGGCCTAGACTATAACTCTTCCATGTAAATCATTGGGGGCCCACCGAGAAAAGAGAATAAAGAGAAGGATGAGGGTTTTCCAAACACCTACCATGAGAAATGATGAAATCGACTATGGTTATGAGTGAAGGTATAAATGAGGTTGTTATAACTAGGAGACAAAGGGTGATGAAATATCGAGGCACGTAGAAATACATCTTAGGTGTCCTCCCTCATACAAGAGCCACCTTGATAGAAGCCTAATAGAATGGCCACTAAGATACCTCTTCATAGATGCATGAAACATGTTACCTTTCCTTCAATATGAAATCAAATGGTCATGGAATATTCATTATTTAAAGAGCTAGGAGTCTCAATCAAATCTCTGGTCCCAACCTTGGCATTATCCACTCCGAAGAGTGTGTTTGTTGCTAAATAGGTCTTGACCATATTCTACAGAAAGGATTTTAATGTCCCTAATTCGTTAACCACTATGTTTCAAATGTAAATGGTTGTGATGAATTATTTGGATTCATATCCCTGCAACACTAGCTTAACTACAAAGTTCTTTTGGCCCCAATTGGAATGAGTTAAGTTAGATTGTTGATTTTAGACTGAGATTGGGGTCATGAACTAAGCATTTAATTATGGAGTGAAGTGTGTATACTTGTGGTGTAATCAAATTAGAAGGAAATGTACTTTAAATATAAATGTTTTTAATTAAAGAGAATTTGAATTGAAATACTAGTTCAAATGAAGACAAGTACTTAAGAAAAAGGACATTGCTCCTTATCAAAATGAACCTCAAAGTCATAGGACTTAGTCTCAGATTCAAAATTAGTGTGGAAACCTTCTTTACTAATTCATTGGCTTGTTTCTTCATTAATAAAAGAAAATATGAACAAATGGGACTATTTCAATAAATTAGATAGGGATTCCCTCTGGTGTCATCCCTATATGTTTTGGATATAGAGGGCCTTTTCTATCTACTTTGTTGTAAAGTCAAACATCAAATACTTCATGGGACTCACCTCTCGGAACCAAAGATAGGGCAGTTGGTTAGTGAAAATTTCCTAGATGAATCCTTCCTAACAATTCTCAAGGAGAAACCCTCATGGATACACATGGTTGAGTGTTTGGATACTTTTTGTATGGTCTTGAGATATAATATTCAATCAACCAAGAGACAATGCTACAAGCATAGCCAATGACCTATGCCTGAATTATTAGCCTCATAAACTTGGACTTGGATACAACTAAGCCAATGTGGTCCTAGACATCATCTAGTGAACCAATTTGTGCAATAAATTGTAGTACACTGAAATATTTTTCTTAGTGCATTTCAGTGATTACGTGCACTAGTCCATATAGTCATGAGAAAAGCAATTCATCTTCATTGCAAATTCACCTTTCTTGTGGTGCATTGATATAGTTGAACTACACTGGTAACCAATGCATATAATACAAATCCACAACTTTCTACTTCATATATGTGATATATTCATAATTCATCTTTTATATTTGCAACTTTCAGCCAATTATTAATCATTTTCAAGTAAGTAGATTTCCATTATAGCACCTTCAAGGGTATTTTTTGCCAAATTTGGGACTCAAGCTATGAATTTAAGTTAATGAGCCATGGAATTGACCTATTTTGATCATCATTCCATGGGCATTTATCTAATGAAGACCTTACACCCTACCACCCTTGAGCCAATACATCTACTAAACTATACAATTTTCTATCCATTACAATTTATTAATAAATTACTTGTAATTAATTAATTTGGAAATGTTTTATAAGTTTTTATGATGAATTATTTGAGTTTCATGTATGTTTGATGAGTATGTGTTAGTAATAGGCTTGTTGATGAGCTATCAATGTTGTCTTTTTCTTGTTATGAAGTTTATAACCCTTACAAAATGACTATTCATTTATTTCATTGATGAACAAAGCAATAATACTTATGAGCATTATTAAGTTTTTTAATTAAATAAACAAATAGTTCATGAAGTCTTTTGGAATCCACACATGTTGTATGATCATGAAATTTGTTAAATTTCATAATCCAGATCATTGGAATACAAACTATGGAAAGGAACAAACTTCATCGACAACAAAGAATCACTGGAAATGGCATGAATATGGTGAATTGGTGCCATGAAATCAAAAATACCCATCAAGGAGGAATACATCCTCACACCAACATCCTTAGTTTCCTTCTGAGAATTATCAATCACATCGACTAAAGGTCCAACCAATGCACAAGGACTAGCGTACGCAAAGGACAACTGATCAATCTTCACTATCTTCCCTTCATGAGGAAAACATAAAGTGCAGAAAACTGATGACACGATGACTGTCATGGCATAAGTCCAATTACACCCTAGTAGTAAATTGTAGTCGAGAGATGCATAAACCACCTTGACGTCGACCTCCACAGTCTTTCCACCTAATTGGACGGGAAAGTGGTAAGGATCCTGTGGGGTTGAAACGAACGCCCATCAAATGCGGTAAACATAGTCATAGATGGAATCCACACATGTTGTATGATCATGAATGTACCCCTGGTAAAATCGAGAGTGTATATATCATCCCATCGTATTTAGAGGGTCTATTGATGTGTCTAGTTCAGAGACATTTGACTGCCCCACTATCTATCATTAGTTGATTGGTTCACTCATGTATCTAGTCAACACTAGGTCAGATATTAGTTTTGCAGTCAAATCCCTAAGTCAGTTCATGGTGGACCCTCAGAGAGTGCATTGGATAGTTGTTAAGCATGTGCTTTGGTACTTGAGAGGTACAATGGAGTATTGGTTGTTGTATGAGCATAGTGGTGGAGTGATATTGTTAGGTTTTACAGATGTTGATTGGGCATGATGTACTGAGGGCAGGAAGAGCACTTCAAGTTTTTTATTCGGCATTGGATCAAGAATTATTTCCTAGTTCAGCAGGAAGCATATATCATGGTATTAATCTATGTTGAGGTAGAATACATGGCAGCATGTAAGGCATTATGGTTGAGGAAGTTGTTCTTTGTATTGTTCGGTGTGGAGTTGGAGGCTACGGTGATACATTGTGATAATCATAGTGGCATCAAGCTCTCTGAGAAACATGTGTTTCATGATCGTAGCAATCATATAGATATATGGTATCACTTCCTACGAGATTGTGTGCAGAAGGGGGTCACGAGGCTTCAATACATTGAGACTCATGATCATATGGCAAACATATTTACCAAGGCACTGAGCAGACAAAAGTTTGAGAAGTTCATAGATAAGATGGGGTTGGTGAGGAATCCCTTCCTCATTAAGAGGGAGTGTTGAGAAGATATAATTATGCCCCCCTCCCCCCCCTCACATCACTCTCAATTTCCCCATATTACCTAATTTGAAATTATAAAGAACATGTATCATATACTATATTATACAAAGTAAAAATATATAAAGATCATATAAAAGATATAAACACATACCTCTTCTTTTCAACAATTAAATATCAATAATCTTCTTCTTCATCCAACTCAACATATGTATTAGGATCTAGTTCAGAATCGATATTAGTGAAAGGCTCGTTCATATCAACATCATCATCAACGTCATTTTTTCTATTATAGTTATCAATATCGTCAATGAGATCGTCGTCTCCTACATTTGGATGATCAACTTATTCGTCTGACACATCGAACATGAGCCACCTACTCCTGATCTCCATAATCATGATCTGCTTCCTTGTTATTATCTTCATCCTCGGCTACATGATTGTACTTTACTAGTCTTCCTCTTGGATCATATCTAACAACGTATGACCAACCTGCTTTACCAAGTACCTTTGAGTAAAATACTTGCTCACATTGACTTGGAAGAACATAAGGCTCTGTAACCGGTTCAAATGCCCTTGTATTAACCATGGAAAATCCATTATCATGCTCAATAACAGTTCTTTCAGGATCACATTCATGCATCCGTAGCCGGTACCATTTAACCTCAAACAAAACTATTTTAAAAGAATTAAAATCACACTCAATTATATCCTCCAAATGGCCATAGTACCTATTCTCAGTTTCTTTCGGATTCCTGTCACTTATAGAGGAAATGTTGGTGACCTTAAACACTGCAGTTATCCCACAATCCGAGGTTTTCATCTTATCATCCAACATTTTGATACGAAATTTACGACCATTCCATCACATAGCCTTGTGATGTTTCAACTGCAACATGGACAAGAAGTAAAAAATAAATTGTGAATTAATAATCCTCATATAGGACTTACTAAATATATATTTCAATAATTAAACAAACCAAATACATTGAAAATTGGGAAAAAACTAGGAAAATGTGGGTAACAAATTTAACTTGCCTGTTTATCTTTTAAACCAAAGGCTAAATCAACTTCCCTTGATGTAAGATCAAGAAATTGATCTCAATGACGATGCATTGTTTTAATCATGTTACTCATCCCTTCCCATGATAACCTACCAAAGTATTCTTCAATATATTCTATCCAATGCTCCATCCAATCAAGGTTGTTTGCAATGTATAAATGTAAAGCATCCCACTCTCGAGCAACTATATGATAGCATAACAATTTAATATCATTAATTAGTTATTGTTAATAAATGAATAATTTAATAGATGTGTAATATATTAAATCTACGTCAACATCTAATAATTACCTTTCACAGTCCTCATTTTACCTTTCTCCAATAGGACCTCCCCTTCAAATTTGTTGATGGAGTTGAGATGCCAAATGCGAGGCACATTCATATTTTCTGCTAATTTAGGTATATATTGACTAATATACACCATGCATTGATATACCATATATCCCTCAACCATGGAACCCTCTGGACGTGCTCTTTGTCTAACAAAATCCTTCAGTGACTTCAACTGCCTCTCCACCATCCACATCGACCTTGTGTGTACTGGTCGACATAATTCAATCTCCTCAAGTTGGTGTATGAGGTAGTGTTCTTGTGCATTGAAAAATGTTGGAGCTAGATACTGTTGCATTTGACACATTAGTCGGGGAATTTCTCTCTTCCAATACCTTATATCTTCTTTATGGATTTCTTTTGATGATAGCCACCTACAAATGTCGATGCAATAACATAATATCAAGGCATACATAAATTTGCAGATAAAAGATAATATGTCAATAAGTTCCAATACAAATCACAAAAGAAGTACATTTCCCTTATAAAACAATACTTACCTCATGTATTTGCCAAGTACATAAATATTTTTTTTTATGTTGTTGTCAAAGTCATCTGGGAGAGATAAAGGTAGAACATACTATAACAAAAAACAAACAATTATTATTTGTTTCCAAAAAATGTGTACCGATAAGCAAATATATTATAGCCTACTAATTACCTTAATGAATGTATGCCAGTCATGTGTTTTAACCCTGCCAAAATCACCTTTTTTAGTTAAGATATTTTGTATGTTCGACGAAAACCCCGTCGGAAACCTAATTTTTCGAATGACCTCTTTTACAATATTGC
>ML780282.1:494567-513848 GCA_009831015.1 Picea engelmannii
AGATTATAGCTACAATTGAAGGGAAAAGGGTATGTGGATTCCATAAACCTAGAATATTATGGAATCCACATACCCTTTTCCATAGAATATACTAACTAGATCCAAAAACCAAAGGCATGAAATATGGTACTACACATATTATAGTATATTATCAAGGAAAAAACAAGCTAAATGCAATTTGGACATTTGAAAAAAAAAATTACAAGCTAAATGAGTACATCAATAAAAAATAACATACTAACCTTGCAAGTTCAAAATCCGAGCTATGTAGATCGAGAATTGGATTTGTTCAACCGGTGGGTGATGGAAAAAATAAATAGCTCAAACAAAATCCAAGAACAGTGTCACAACTATAGCAATTGTCTCGCAAAGTCTCTTAAAGTCACGTATATATAGATAAAATAGTCAACTAGCCGTTAACACCGACCAATGAGATACGAAAAATTTTCGTCACTATTTCCACGAAATTTCATCGCTATAACGACGAAAATCCAGACTAGGTTAAAATAATATTTTCGTGGATATTGCGATGAATGTTTGTGGCAATATCGATAAAAATCCCACCCTGTTTAAAAAATGATGAAAATAGTGGAAGCGTGGAAAATTTTCGTGGAATAGTCCACCCATCTGTAGTAGTGTCAATAGACTCCTCTTCGGAAGACAAAATATTTTGTTACCACCTTAGGAGTAGATCAGTGGTCAAGGACGATCTCCTGGAGAGTGGATCTTTCTTGACGACTGGTCGAGGGCTGGGGTCACTACCTCGGTTGCACTTGGTGGGTAAAGGTAGGGGCCACAAATCAAATTTATATCTGGAACAAGATCGGGCCAGAATTGACCTGCCATCAGGTAGACAATCCTCAATCGAATGGGTGCTTAGAGAAAAGCATCCCCAAGAAGGATTTACCTCATGAAAATCCTCTCTTTCAACTATCGGTGGTTGGTGAACCCCACTAAAAAATTATCCTTACAAAGATTGGTTGATCAATGCTCGCTAGATGTCATTCTTCTGCAAGAAACTCTAGGGGATATCACAGCAGTGGTTAGGACCTTGGAAACTTTACTCACGAGATGGATGTTTGCAGCAGTGGATGCTAGACGCCGCTTGGGGAGTTTGGCCACTGGATGGAAGAAAAGGAACTGTAAACTAGAAAGTGTTTGGGGTTTTACCTCTGGGATCAGACTTACTATTTTCTCCATAGACCTGGGATACAATTTAACTATTATAAACATCTATGGTCCTCACCAGGATAGAAAAATTTATTGGAACTCATTAGCTGAGTGAAAATGGTTTAAGCATAAATATTTTATACTTGGTGGAGACCTCAACTTCTCATTAGGTGCCTCAGAGGTTTGGGGACCTAGAGTTGTTCCGAACCCTTTAAACAATTTCTTCCTAAATTTCCTAGACCAGGGAGGGATGGTGAACGTGGAACCCCAAAAACTCTCTCTTACATGGTGTAACAGATGGGTCGGGTTGGACTGGGTGTCCAAATGACTGGATATATTCTTACTGACAGGTGATCTTTTGGACTCTTCTGCTCTAGTACGACAATGGGTAACTTATGGGGGAGAATCAGATCATCTACCGATTTTGTTCGAATTTAGGACCATCTCTAGAAGGGTGACAAGCCCCTTCAAATTGTTCTAGGGTTGTCTCACAAATACAACCTTTCTTGAAATAGTAAGGGAGCTATGGGTGAAACTTCTAGAATAATCCCAGACCCCAGCGACAATACATTTTGTTGAGAATCTCAAAAGACTCAAACAAGAAACTAAAAATTGGGCCAAAGTAAAGCAACTAAAAGATGATCAGTAACTGAGAGATATCAACTTGGAACTAATAGAACTACAAGATGGGACTGGTCAAGGTTTCTTTATCTAGGAAGCAAAAGATCACCTGTATGGTTTGGAAAAAAGACGCAGGGGAATACTAGAAGAAAGAGAGGCACATTGGAGGCTAAAGAGTCGGGCGTTGTGGCTAGCTTGTGGAGATGAAAACACAAAATTATTTCAGGCCTTTGTCAAAGGTTGTAATATGGCCAACACCATTTGGAGTGTACGGAATCAGAGGGGGGAGGATGTAACATTGTTCAATGAATTAGCCAATTTGGGTACCAATCATTTTAAGGAACTTTTTAAAGCTCAGGAGGATCCATCCATTGCCGAAATTATTAAGGTGGCCTAGCTCTTCCCCATATTTGTAGAAGAGAATGAAGTTGGATCCTTAATGACCCCTGTTGCTGAAAAAGAGATGTTATAAGTCTTACACACTTTCCAAAAAGGGAAGAGCCCTGGCCCATACGGTTGGCCAATTGAATTCTACTTGGGGTGCTTTGACATTCTCGGATCTGATCTCCTGAGGGTGTTTGAAGAATTGAGGGAGAGAGGACATATACACAACCCAATCAATGCTACTTTCATAACATTGATCCCTAAGACAGACAACCCTTCCTCCTTTGAAGACTTTCGGCCAATCTCCCTTTGTAATTGTCTGTATAAGATAATGATCCGAAAATGGATCCAGAAGCCTGATAGGGCTTGAAAAATGCTCAAAAATGAAAGTGCTCGGAATGCGACGAAACCTGTGCCATTGCGTCCGTCTCGTCTTCCTGATTCCGGCGGTATATTTACTTCGTCAAACGGAGTCTGTATGGAGAAGATATCGCGTTCTGTCCGAAAAGTCAAACAGGCAAAAAAAGGGATGACTGTACAGTCCGTACAGTCCACGTGGCACGTCCGTACAATTGACATGGCATGTCCGTACAGCTGACGTGGGCCAACCAAGAGGTGACATGTGGCAGACCGTACGGAGGACATGTGGCATTACCAGGACGCGACTCGTGTCAGGTGGATTTGGCCTTTTCAACGTACGATTGGACCTGTACGGAAGTGACACGTGTCACCACTCACAGGGTGACACATGGCAGGATGACGTTAGCAGCTGACGTGGCACGCTGACGGGGCAGACACGCGGCAGATGACGTGGCAGCATGCCAGAGTGATAGGTGGCGTACGGTGGTTGACATGGCAGACCCGTGGACCAATCAAATGATGCCACGTGGCAAGATTCAGTTGGTTGGTAAGGGTGCCACGTGGCCCAATCAAGGGATGCCACGTGGCACCCCATTATTGGTTCGTTGGTTTTATGTTTTATAAAATGGTTGTTACGCCGGGGGGTCGAACCCGCGACCTAACGGTGGGCGAACGACATAACTCTACGAGCTAACTGTGTGGGCAAGCGGTGGTTCTTGTTTTGTAATCGGAAAAAATTATATTTAAATTTAAATGTATGTTATATGGCGGGTGGAAAGGGCCGGGGCTTAGCCCCAGCCCTCGGCACGACGACCATACCATGGAACCTTTCCACATGACCACCGTTCATTTCAACGAGCGCGCGGGAATATTGGTCACGGTTATAACACTGGCCACATGGCCTAACAATACGCCATATGACCCGGGACTTCGTTGCAATCCAACGCGCGGGGGTTATACGAATCGGGCGCGGGAGTTTGGCCCGTGGGCCACATGCAATGCAACAGGACCAATAGCCAGCGAAAAGGGGGGCTAGCGCGTAGCCTATGGGCTCGCGCTAGGCCCAAATTAACCCATATGACCGAGTTTAAAGGGGGCCGCGCGCTATGAAAGGGGCTGGTGCCAAATACTTTAGTAAAGTGGGTTTTTGTTATAACAGAGTGGGTTTTTTTTAATTAATTCAGCCTGTTAATAGCAGATTTTCTCCATTTTTTGGGGATATTGGGCATTTTTGGAGGCCAGATTCTTGGAGGAAGTTGGGGATGTGAAACCAACTCCCTTGCTATATAAACCAGGCCTGTTGGAGGCCAATGGAAAGTCATTCAGAGCAGAGTTATGCTGAAGGAAAGCCAAGCCAAAGTCAGTTTGATGCAGTGAAGCCTTGAGGTGGAAACGCTGTCGGATCGTTTCTGGGAGCTTGGAGCATCAGTTTTGCATGTCGTTTATTTCATTGGGTTCTAGAGATCTGGGAGAACAAGACCAGATCAGTCTTGTAGCCTTTTGGCATTGCTGAGATGTAATTTTGAGCACTTGAGTAGAAATAAAGAAGCCTCCCCCACATGAAAAAGGCCCGGAGACGTAGGCAAACATTGTGCCGAACTCCATTATCAACCTGCGTTCTTATGGTTTGCTGTCATTTATTTATTTCAGATCTGCATATGTGTATTTGAATGGAATAATCCTCTTATTTCCTCATTCTTTCATTAAATTCTCAAATGGTTAATTTATTCATGCAAGTTTAAAACTCAACCATAATCATTCAAAAGATCCTGCCGGATCAGATAATCTCAAAGGTTATCAGTAGAAGGCTAAAGTCAATTCTATCAAAACACATCTCTAGGGAACAATTTGTCTTTCTCGAAGGCAGGAAGATACATGAGGCTATCAGAGTAGCACAAGAAGGTCTTCACAGCATAAAACTAAAGAAGCTAAAAGCAATCATGATTAAAATAGATCTTTCCAAAGCCTTTGATAGGGTAAACTGGTTATACATCAGAATGCTTATGATTCATCTGGGCTTCAGAATGGCCTTCATCAAATGGATAATGGCTTGCTTGAACATGGTCTCCTTCTCCATTCTACTCAATGGTACTGCCACAACTTTTTTCAAGTGGAAATAGGAATACGACAAGGATGCCCCCTATCTCCTCTACTTTTCCTCCTTGTAGCCAAAAGCCTTAGTCGCTACTTGGTAGAGGAAAATGTGGGTGGGCATTTCTCTGGTACAAAAATATCAAATGGGATGGCCATTACCCACTTACTCTTTGTTGATGATATACTAATCTTTTGCGATGGATCGAAGAGGGATGGAAACTTGTTATCGAAGGGTCTCACACTTTTCAAAATTGCAACGGGTATGAAAATTAACGCACAAAAATCCAATATACTCTTCTCTCGGATTGGGGATGAGGACTTACAACACTATTTAGATATTCTCCCCTTCCAAACACAGAATCTGGAAGAAGGCCTCAAATACCTTGGCTTCCATTTAAAACAAAATCATTATAAGAAGAATGATTGGACGTGGCTTTTGGCAAAGCTAGAAAAAAGATGGCAATTTTGGAGCAATAAATCGTTATCAAGGGTAGGAAGGTTAGTTTTAATAAAGTCGGTGATGGAAGAAATCCCAGTATATTGAATGTCCCTCTCGTGGATCCCAAAAGGAATTCTAGAAAAAGAAAGAAGAATGTCTTTCTCTTATCTCTGGAGGGGGAAATCAGAAAACCGAGTGATGCCCTGGGTTCGCTGGGAGAAAATTGCGAAACCAAAGGCCTTGGGCGGATGGGGACTAAATTTTTTTTTCTTGTTCTTAAAAGATCTGGCGGAAAAACTAGTTTGGCGACTAATTTCAACAATAAGCCTATGGACCAAAGTGACCCTTCAAAAGTATATGGCCCCACTCTCTTTACTAGAATGGATCAAAATACTTGGCACCGGAACATCAGGGATCTTAGTAATGTGGAAGGTGGTACAATGGGCCTTTGATGTGGTTGGTAACTCCTTAGCCTGACAGGTAGGGTCTGGTAACTCACTCAGAATCAGGCAAGACCCTTGGGAAAGCTATATGAGAGAACACATCCTCCCAGATGAAATTTTCTCAACCTTAGATTGAAGGGGTTTTTTCTACCTTTCCCAAGTTGTCGATCCCCTCTACACAACAATGTGGCAACAAAGATGGAAAATGGGGATATCCTTGGGACTCAATGAGCCACAAGCTTTTCTTTGGGACCTTTTTATCCTTTCTCTTAGGAGGTCAAACATATGTTTAACTGAAGATGAGGATGAACTCATTTGGGATGGCGATCTGAGAGGCACTTATACTCCAAAAGCAGGTTACATTCAACTAAGCACTATAACGATACAATAAGAAGAGAAATGGTGGTGGAGGAAAATATGGAAGATTAAAATTCCAGCCAAAGGAAAACTCTTGGTTTGGTCTATTCTAGAAAACAAAATTCCCACCTGGGATATTCTTCAGAAGAAACAATTCCATGGGCTGAGCCGGTGTTCACTCTACAGAATGCAGGAAGAAACGATAGATCACTTATTTATGCGTTGCCCCTTCACCTCATTAGTCTGGATGGAAGCCTCCAAATTAAACCCTAACATAGGTCGATGGCGAGGATCCTCCTTCGAAGAAGCCTTAAAATAATGGCTTAAGCCGACAACTCCAAAACACTTAAAAGCCTTGCCTATCCTAGCAACATGGGGAATCTAGTTAGCCAGAAACAACACACTACTTTGGGATGACCCACAATCACCTCTACGAGTGGCCACAAAATCCTTAACCATAATCGATCATCTAAATCAAGGAAAGAGTTTGGGACGGGGCTTCAGCCGAACTCCCCCGGAGGAACAGATCGACAAAGGAAGGACATGGTCCTATTTTGATGGCGCGGCCTTGGGGGATCAATTACACTATGTGGGGGGGGAGGGGGGGATGCTTATTTCTAACAAAACAACTCTATTTCCACCTCAAAGTTGGGTTGGGGCCCGATACAAACAACTATGTTGAAATCTAGGCCTTAAAACTACTACTCCTTTTTGTAGCAGAAAAGGGTGTTACCACTCCACAATTTTTTGGGGACTCCTTGATCATCATCAATTGGGAAAACCAAGCACAAAATTGTCATATGACTAGACTCATACCTTACCTGGCAGAAGTTTTGAGGATCATTACCACTTTTGACACTATCTCTCTCTCTCATATTTACAGGGAAAGGAACCCCATCGTTGATCGACTATCCAAAGAAGCCATGCAGATAGATTTCGGAAGCTAGCACATCACATAACATACGGCTGAAGGCAATTTTGACTTTCACAGGCCCTTTCAGGAAGAACAAATATAAAGAATTGTAGTTGATATATCTTTTTTGGGAACTCTAATCAGGAACACAAAGTGTATAATTGACAAATATTTTTTGATACTTTTGGTACCTATGTATAACTAGAAAGTCTATGGGTGGTTGTCTACTCACCACCTGATATAAGATGGGAATATACTAAAATGAAGAACACACAAAATTGTAAGAGACACTACACAGATAATATATATTTTTGGCTATCTTCAATAGCAAATATATATCTGCGAATGTAATTTTATACCCTTTAATAAAATTACGAATTTTTTCCGTGGAAAAAAAAAAACTAACATTGCAACAAAAACAATGTGAAATTGGGTAGATATTGTTGATGTTTGTAGCATTGGATAGGTACTTCCACATCAATTTTGTGTCTAACACGTGGAATTCATCCTTAATGTTGTTACACATCAAAATTACTCACTTTGATAGTGTCGCAAGTGTCGTCATCACAAGTGTCGAAACTGTCGCATTTTGGTCGCAAGTGTCGCAAATGTTAGAAGAAGCATACTTCCATAATTCCTATGTCATGCTTATAAAGACCTCAGAAGGACATTTGAAACACCTCAAACATTTGATTTGGAAGAAGAGGAATGGTTAACTCGGTTTATGAACCTCTTGCCATTTGAAAGAACCACTAAAATTGAGTTTTTAGAGGAGAGCGCTCCCCTATACCTCTCTCAGAAGTGTTGGCGCCCTCCTATAGACTATCTGGGAGCATTATAACACTCTGTCTTCCATTGTGGAGGAGTGTTTCTACTGTTAGGAGTGTTGGCGCCCCCTTATACATTACTAGGGAGCGTTATAACGCTCTGACTTCCCTTTTGGAGGAGCGCTACCTATTATGGGCAACAGTTGGTTTGTTGAGAAGAATGAGGGAAAGACCCCTTCAATATTTGAAGGCAGTTGGATTTGAATCCTTAGTCAAGCCATGATCTTTGGGAATATCCCTAACTGAAGGATGAAAATCCTCAACTTACCCCAAAGATATCTCTAGTGGTTGGGCCTCTCTAAACCTATATAAGCAGGCCCTCTCATGATGAAATGGGGAATGATTAGAAGCATGAAACCTATGATCTCATAGAAAAAACACAGTGAAGTGGAGGAGAATAATTAGTGAAGTTATTGTCATTCTGATCGTGGGTCTTTTGAGCAAGGGTTAGACAAGGAGGACTTGATGAAGCTGTTGCACTCGCATCTACGGTTGTAAGTTTTCTTCGTTGTTGTTCTCATCAATATAATCTGCTTGGCCTGTTTCTTTCTAGTTTGTGCTTGATCTCACATGAACTTGTCTCTAAGTAGATATATATGTTTTAAGCTAATCTCAGTAGAGTAGGAAGTGATTGTACTTTCGTTTGTCTATGGGGCTTGTCGAGGAGCGAAATATTGGAGCTCAACTCGGATCGCGCAGGGACAAACATTGGTAAAAGATACTTCTCTTCTCCTTCCTCCTCACACATTAGTTCATCTAGATCTAAAAGGAAGTCAGTGTCCATGATAAGCATCTTGTGTCTTAAGAGTTAAGAGTCTAGCTCTCAAGAGGAGATCTACCTGTCTGTAGGGAGATTTTCCTTCAACAGAAATTGGAGACTCCACTAGGGACGAATCAAAACTTTTCAGTTTTGGTCTTCCTCATAGACCTTGTCTTACCCTTTGTTGTTTTCAGACCTTGTTCACCCCATATGTTTGATTTCATATGTTGATTGACTCTTTACCCCATCACATTCATCTTGATTGCCAAAGTTTGACTGAAATTTTGGGTTTTTGGACAATTTTCTGAGTTTTTGAAGCCTGACGCCCCTATGCCTATGTTATCCCAGCGCCAGCACTCCCTAAAGGTGTTAGATAGAGATTTATAACACTCTGGTGTCCCTTACACCAGAGCGCCAACCTCTCCTTTGCAAAAATACCTTCCAAAATTGTCTTTTCTGAGGTCCAGACCCTGTTTTTTCACTTGCTGAGATTCTTTGTGATTCAATGCTTCTTCCTATTGAACTTTGACATCCCTCCTTTTGAGAAATAAGCACTTTGTTGTTCATATTTGATGGCCTTCTTCCTTATTTTGAGTTTTTCTGCTGTTGAGAGCTTGAAATCAATCCACTGCTTTCTTCTCTCCCATCCGACTGAGCGGGAACTCTGGTGAAGGGCGTCAGAAATATGTGAATCATCTTATTTGGTTTTTTGAAGTCATAATTCTTAAACATCTCTCTTTTGTGTGAATTGTTTGATTTTGCTTTGTTATCTTTTGTTTTTAGTTTGCTTCTTGTTTCAATCCTAGCAAGAGGGTGTGTATCATTTGTGCAAAATCTGCTTATACTTGTCCAAATATCCTTGATCTGAAAGGGTAGTTCGCAGGAGAAGTTTTTGCATTGAATTAATCATCATTCGCATACAAACGACAAAGATACATTTTAGTGATTGGTTTTCATATTAGAAGGCATTTTTGAAAATGTTTTAGCATTGCATTGGATTCGAGTGAGAACCGATTGATGGAGGACATTTCATATTAGTGTTTGAGAGTGAAAATGACTCTTTCTCTTTCCCTTAAATAGGTGTTCATTGAAAAGAAACGATTGCTTGTCATATTTCATACATATTTTTGGGAATTGAGTCATCATTCCATCAGTTTCACTTTCATACACCCTTTGAGTAAAGAAAAGCTGTAAAACGAATGCTAATTAAAAATTATCTAGAACATTTTTTGTTTTTAGGATCTTCCACCAACAGTAGACTAGGGTTAGCACTTTGGATTAGGCTGTCAGTACAACTCTCCAAATTTTTCAAAACAAACATTAGCATCCTCAGCTAGGGAGATTCAAATCCAATATTGGTTTTCTGGGATCCCCCTCTCACACAAGGGTTACGCACGAGGTCGCATTTGGGCGAATTATAGAGATTATCCCTCTGTGGTTCAATTGTTTGTAGTGGTCGGATCGTATATTGGGGGTCACTTGAGGGTATACCCACGATTATGTGTGGGAGCCTCTTGGGTTGATTTCAGACTTGTTATCCTACCCATACATTTCGGATCGAACTGTCGACTGTACCCACCCAGGGACTCACTGCGAATTGGTGTCTTTAGTTTCCATAATATTTAGGTACTTACACAAGGTGACGGTGAAGGGAAGTCTCACTGTACCTGGAACAGACATTGGTCAAACTCACTCGGGCTCCTTGGAGGGTAAATCCACAATTATTGCATGGAATCTTGCACCAAGGTGAAATTCTGTTAAGCAGGTCGCCATTGTAATTGTTCCACCATTTCCTATCCCCTTCTTGACTTGATCACGCGATGTTGGATTTCATCACCAACTAGTACGATCATCGAAAGAAGTTTTGTTTGCTTGGTTGATTCCCAGATTTTATTAGCACATGCTGTTACTTTTTGTTAGTTGGCCCTAGATTTTCAGTGTGTTCTGTTATTCTCCACAATTGAGCCTATAGACGATAAAGGTCTTTGTCGATCAAGTAGGATGCAAGGGTTTCCTCTAGAAGGCTATCAACCCTTACCTCCTAATCCTCTCGAACCACTTTTGGTTCATTTAAACTCCCTTGGGAACATCATAGACGAAGAGATCCCACGATTACTAAAAAGGATCTTTACCGAAACATATATGGGATCCACAGAACCAATATTTGGTGACGAGTATAGGACTCGTGTTCATCCTAGCACCGCAGTAAATACCAATCCCACCCCTGCTCGTTATGTATGGAGGACTTCATCGGGACGCGATCTCTATGAACATTTCGAATCCTTTCGACAACCCTTTCAACCTCATGACCCTCCTAGTGAAACAGGACCATCCAGTCAAACCTTGAATCATGTAGTCGATCAAGCTATTAACCTTACTGTTGCACCAGCACAAGTCCATCCTAATGCTGGACTCATCTCCAAGGCACTTCAATCTCTTCCCCAGTTTCTACAAGATTTTACTCTACAGCTCCACATGTTCCACAAGATCCTGCTAGGACATCTTCTCACCCGAGAACGCAGACCCCTGCTGGCCAAACACAACCAGCTGGAGGGAAACCACCATCCAACAAACCTTTTCATGCTCCTCCTGGAGGGAAACCTCCATTTTCCAGTCATACCTTGATCGTAAATCCATCGCTGGCAGGGGGAAACCCTCGTTTGCTGGAAACACTTCACAATCCTGGGGAGTATCTTCAGGAGGCACTTTTACTCAACCCCGTGTTGGGGGGCACTTGTATAATAACCCACTAGGAGGAGTATCCAATCCTGTTCCTTCTGAAACATCTTACGGACAATCTTATCTGGGCGGCGTCCCAAACACCACCTGGAGTTCTCTGAGACCATAGTCTTATCCTCCTCATGGGTCTAATGTGTATCCGCCTCCGGGATCTACTCCTTAACATTTTCAAGGGAAAAATGTTTATCCTCCTCATGGGAAAGCAAATCACCTGGCCTATAATGCTCAGAACCCACCGGGTTATGCCAATGTTTCTCATCCATTGTCGAATCCTATTTATCCTGGCCAAACACAACCGTATGTAGGAGGACCTACTGGTTACAACTATCCACCTAACCCAATTTATGGTCCTACTGGTGTTCCTATGTCGCACCAGTATCATTCACAAATTAATCGAAAACTACCTTTCCTTGCGACTCTGGATCTCCCAGACTTTTCTCGGTTAACCAATGATCCTATTTTTCATTCACCGGTTTGGCCAGTCATACCAGCTAAACTTCCTTCTGATATTCCGAAATTTGACGGAATCCTTGGTGAAGATCCGAACAACCATGTGATGACTTTCCATTTTTGGTGTTCATCAAACTCCCTCATGGATGATTTTGTACGTTTGCGTCTTTTCCAGCGAACACTTATCGGTTCGGCAACAAAGTGGTTTATTGAACTACCATGTGCTTCTTTTCATGATTTCAATTCCCTTTCCATGTCTTTCCTCACGCACTTTCAACTGCCTATTCGCTACGAGACGGGTACTGAACTCTTGACCTCCCTTCGTCAAACTAACTATGTGCATATCTCTGACCATATTCATGAGTGGAGGCAACGATGAAGGATGATCAAGGCAGTCATTCCTGACATACTATTGGCGGAATGGTTTACTAAATCATTGTTACCCCCGATTGCTCGCGATGTCGCTATGGGTGGTGCGGTCACAGAGGAACACGCCATCGCTCGGGCTCAGTATTCAGATTTGGTTTATTCCCAATCTAGTACTTTGTATGATTTGCTTTCGAATGCTACTCAAGCTAATACCGATCCATCTAAACCATCATCCTCATCTCATGCGGATGGTGTTATCGGTTTCGTCAAAACTCAATCTTTTTTCCAATCGACCACAATCTCCTCTACCTCCCCTCAAACTCAGATCTCTGAGGTGAATGCAGTTCAATCTACCCCTTCACAACAATTTAGAGGTAAGAAGAAGACAAAAAATAAATCAAAAAATAACAATGAACAACCAAAAAATCAAACATCTGCTACCGAAAAGCAACCACAATGGAAACTGAAATTCTCGTGTATCATTTGTGGTGACAATCACTACACTCGAGACTGTCCACTTCGCAATGAAGTGGCAAAAATTTTCCAAGGAAAGTCACAACCCGCTATGCTTACTCAGCCTTTTCCACAGCAGCAATCCATGGTTGCTCAAACCCCCTCTCCTGGGGGTAGTTCTAGTGATCCTCATGATGAGGCCTAGTCAAGTGCACATATTTATATGTTTAATGGGATCAATTTGACCACTCTCTCTAAGACATATGACACCCCAGGTAACCCTGACAAAGGAAAAGACACTAACTGTATCGGTAATTTACCGGATCCATCATCGTCCTCCGTTAGTCTTCCATTGGTTAACCCTCTGATTGGACCACTTCAGATTGAGAAACCCACGTTTGACTCTATCTTACGCCCTCCTAAGAGAACTATACATAAAGCTACCTTTAATCCTAGTTCACGTGCCACCCAAAACTACAACATTGTTGAATATTTGGCTCAAGCATCGTGTGTTATGTCTACGTTAGAAGTTCTACAACATTACCCCAGTCAACGTAGAATGCTCTTAGCCACTCTTGGCACTGTTGATCCTGAGTTGTCCAACCATATCATGTTTAGCCTGGATAATTATGCGTCTCGACTCTCCCACCAACTTTATTTCCAAGTTGATGTTATTGTTCACAACCAACAAATCCACCGAACTATTTTGGATGAGGGATCCTCGACTTGTGTCATGTCTTTGGCATGTTGGAAAGGTTTAAAATCACTAGCACTCAACAAATCCCCAATGATGTTACGTGCCTTCAATGAGCGAGGTTTTCACCCCCATGGACTTTTACAGTCCTTGCCCATCCAATTGGGTGGAAAAACTATTACTGTTGATGTCGAGGTGGTTGATGCTCCCCTCGATTACAACTTGTTACTTGGAAGAAGTTGGTTTTATGCTATGACTGTCGTTGCATCGTCAGTTTTTTGATGTGTCCAATTTCCTCATCAGGGCAAAATTGTCACTGTTGATCAGTTGGATTTCTGCACGACTGATGCTCGCGTTCCCGCTACCAACAATATTCCTTTCTTGGGAGACCACAAGATCACGTATGAAAGTGTTGGTGTTGGCTTACTGAAAGATTCTAGCCTCATGGGTACCTTCCCTACACCACTTCCACCGACTACACATCTTATTGCCACCGTCGACATGATTTCGACCGTGGCTTATCAATCTTTAGAATCATCTGACCCTTGGATTGTACCTCGTCCGTTGGAATTCAATGCACTAAGTGACACCGTGCCAATTAGTCCAGCCGAAACATCATATGTTTCTACCCAATCTGCTTCTCCCTTGTCGGATGACCAACATCTATTGGCGCCTGACATTTCCTCGATGCAATCACGGTTGAGTCCCTTATCATCTACAATCAACTACATCTCCCCCATTTTTCCTTTTGATGAATCTATTCCGGAAATTTTTCACATTGACAAGTTACCTCGGGATAATAACCGTCACCGATCCTCTCTTCTTCGGGTAGATATACGGTTTATCTCCCCTCCCGACGATGATTTTCTATCGTCTCCCACACCTTCAACTTTTGATGATTTGGACCCGGTACTTGACATGGTGATTTCTTCGGTAGGATTATTGGAGTTTGATCTACTTACTCCTATCGCGACCCTTGACATGTGTTCCTTCCTGAATAATTATCTTCCATCCAGCGAAGATCTCCTAGGAGCCATGATCGAGTTTCATCCCTTGACATGGTAACCTTCCAGAGCATTATTCTCTTGGAAGCCATGATCAAGAAACAATACGAGCATAGTTTCTCTTCTCTATGGCAAGCTCGTTAAAAAATGAAACAGAGGTTATGAGCATAGTTTCTCTTCTCTATGGCAAGCTCATTAAAAAATGAAACAGAGGCCTTCAGCATAGTTCTTTTCTTGTGTCAAGCTCGTTAAAAAATGAAACAGTCACCTCTCTTGAACCTTATTTCCATCCACCCTTCTCCTTTTTCTCATCTCATCGAGAAATTCGTGACAACCTCAAAGTCGGTGAATGAATTGAAGCTTGGAGGGCATGTCTCCAGCCTTTGATGATCATTCTGGAGTTAAGCCACTAGCTTTCAAGATAGGGGCATACCGAGCTTAGTATTTTTTCTTTCTCATGCTCGTAAACACATGAGAATGCATCCGAGTAAAATTTTATCTCTTTTTCGGACCTATATGGATACACGAACAAGGAACCCCCTAGAGTCTCCTTTAAGCTCTTTTCAGACTCTCTAAACATGAAAAGATCGACGAGTGATCTTGCTTCCTTTCCCAATCGTTAAAAGGTTTGAAAGGGCGTCTTTCGAGTGATAATTTATCTCTTTTTCTGCCTCGCGAGACTAACATTACAAAAAAGGACAACATTAGAGTCATCTTTAAGTTCTTTTCATACTCTCTAAACATGAAAAGATTACCGAGCAACCTTGTTCTCTTCACGCTTATTAAAGTATCTGAAGAAAACATTTGTTGAGCGATAGTTATCTCTTTTTCGATCTCATCCGACTAATTTACGAAAAAGGAACTGAGAGAGTTCTCTTTCAAGTGTTTTTCCAGACTCTATAATCATGAAAAACCTTCGAGTTTTCTATCTTTGGACTCATTAAAACAAACATCGACAGGACCATATGGGATTGAACCCTTACTTCTTCTTATTCGTTAAACAAAGGAAGAGGAACTTACCGAAGGTGAGTTATATCGAGCATGTGTTACCCTCCTCGAGCTCATTAAATCAAAAAGAGGTACTCATCTATCTGGATGGGGGGAAAATTGAAAGAAGCAAACCAAGCAGTTTTTTGAGAACATTACCAAGTAACTATTAGAGTCTCCCTTGAACACGACACTTTGTCTTTGCGCACATCTTAATCCGTTGAACCTCTTCACTGAACCAATCCTCTGAGTTTTTCTTACTCCTTTGGGTCACCCAAAGAAAGTCACAGTATCCATTGCATCATCATGTTTTGGTCCATGTCATGTTTCTATTGTTGTGCCTCAGTGTTCAAGGGAAGTATCCTCCTCGAGAGTCAACCATCACAAATATCTTGTCTCAATACTTGTGTCAGTCCATGTTCATTTGATCTACAAATTACATCTCTGTGTTTGTTTCGTGTCGTTGATGGGGGATACATCAAGGCCCTCCTTCAACGAGTCTATTCCCGTCGACTTTAACACATTATCCAGGAACTAGACTTAGAAACCAATTAGTACTTTGGGACCTGCATGCCTCAATGGAAGGCCTCCTCATGTTCGACAGTGGGTTTACATCATTGAATTCTGATCGAATGATTCCACGAATGTTCGACTTCAGCTCATCCATTCACATTCATTGGAATGTACTAGGGTACCTTGGGAATCATTGACATTAATGATGATTTCCCTCACGCTTGTTAACAGTTTACATCATTGACTGGTAATCAAGTGGTTTTTGCCATGTTCAACATCAGTACATCTATTCACATGGTTAGATTCGTACTATATCGAGATCGGTAAGAAGACCATGGGTTGAGTGATCACTCTGATATGTATTTTGCCCAGGTTGTGAAGGATTTTCTCTTGAACAATGACACATATATTGTCACATAGATCCACTTTGTATTAGTCGTGGCTATGTCTTGTCATCTCGTAGATCCACTGTGTATTATTTGTGCTACGATCAGTTCCGGTCATAGGAGTATAGATCCACACTGTATCCTCAGTGGTTGTACCTTTTATCAATACAATTATGGATCTGCAGTGTATTGTATGGCGGCCATACCTTACAAGTCTTTATCACCCAAGCATAGGTATGCCTGCCTTGGGTTTGAAACATGTCATAATATTTGTTGGATGTTTGTGTGCAACTTCTGCCAGGTTCTCTGTGTCTATACCCTTGCTTGAAAGTCTGCAAAGAATTTCAGTTATCAGTTCCCGTCTTCTAACTTCATACTTTGGGGGGAAATCTGTTACACATCAAAATTATTCACTTTGATAGTGTCGCAAGTGTCGTCATCACAAGTGTTGCAAGTGTCTCATTTTGGTCGCAAGTGTCGCAAATGTCAGAAGAAGCATACTGCCATAATTCCTATGTCATGCTTATAACGACCTTGGAAGTACATTTGAAACACCTCAAACATTTTATTTGGAAGAAGAGGAATGGTTTACTGGGTTTATGAACCTCTTTCCATTTGAAAGAACCACTAAAATTGATTTTTTAGAGGAGAGCACTCCCCTATACCTCGTTCAGGAGTGTTGGCACCCCCCTATAGACTATCTGGGAGAGTTATAACACTTTGTCTTCCATTTTGGAGGAGCATTGCTGCTGTTAGGAGTGTTGGCGCCCTCTTATACATTACTAGGGAGCGTTATAACTCTCTGACTACCCTTTTGGAGGAGCGCTACCTATTATGGGCAACAGTTGGTTTGTTGAGAATAATGAGGGAAATATCCCTTCAATCTTTGAAGGTAGTTGGATTCGAATCCTTAGTCAAGCCATGATCTTAGGGAAGATCCCTAACTGAAGGAGAAAAATCCTCAACTTACCCCAAATATATCTCTAGTGGTTGGGCCTCTCTAAACCTATATAAGTAGGCCCTCTCATGGTGAAATGGGGAATGATTAGAAGCATGAAACCTATGATCTCATAGGAAACACACAGTGAAGTGGAGGAGAATAATCAGTGAAGTTATTGTCATTCTGATCATGGGCCTTTTGAGCAAGGGTTAGACAAGGAGGACTTGATGAAGTTGTTGCACTCGCATCTACGGTTGTAAGTTTTCTTCGTTGTTGTTCTCATCGATATAATCTGCTTGGCCTGTTTCTTTCTAGTTTGTGCTTGATCTCACATGAACTTGTCTATAAGTAGACAGATCTATTTTAAGCTAATCTCAGTAGAGTAGGAAGTGGTTGTACTTTCGTTTGTCTACAGGGCTTGTCGAGGAGCGAAAGATTGGAGCTCAACCTGGATCATGCAGGGACAAACGCCGGTAAAAGGTATTTTTCTTCTCCTTCCTCCTCACACATTAGTTTATCTAGATCTAAAATGAAGTCAGTGTCCATGATAAGCATCTTCTGTCTTAAGAGTTAAGAGTCTAGCTCTCAAGAGGATATCTACCTGTTCGCAGGGAGATTTTCCTTCAACAAATGCCTCTCATGACTTAGGAGATTCACTTTAATAAAGTTATTATTAAAGCGAATGGATTTTTGTAATTAATGGAGTTTAATTTAATTAAATGTATAAGTATTTGGAATTAGTGAGTTGAATTAAATCCTAACCATTAGATCTTAAGTGACGGTGATATCTAATCTCAACCATCGATCACTTTGGAGATCTAGGATTTTGGATTTAGGGTAAACTCAAGATTATAAAAGGCACCATAAGTGAGAGGAGGAGACACACAAATTGAGATAGGAGATCTCATTAATTGGGTGGCAAAGGACTTTCATCCAAGTGTGTAGGGGCATGGTCCAAGGAAAGGAGAAAAGGGGTTGCAAGGGAATAAAAACTAGGTGTGTTAGGCTAGGCTATTTGTTGTTTTTTATTATTACTCGAGTGGGTCATTATCCTAGGAAGAGAGCCCAAAGTTTTTCTAATAAAATCAAGAAGGTACTAGTTTTCCTTTAGGGGCTTTTCCAGGGGTATTTACCTAGAAAATTACGTGTGCAAATGTGTATGGTTTCTTGTCTTATATTTTGTTGGTTTATTAATTTAGATCATTAAAACTCAACTGTGATTTTATTCAGTAAAAATATGCTTAATAAGTATATTGAAGCAAGGGTTTAATAAAAAGTAATTGTCAAGTGCTAGATTCAAAAATTTAACATGGTATCAAAGCTTGCACTCTGATAGGGAGACAAATTTCAAATACACAATAGTTTATGGCATCGGATCTATTATATATCATTTGTAGTAGTGGGTTCTTAGGATTCAGTTCGATAAGTGAACTCTACTGCATTAAATTATCAACCTAGGGATCGTAAACTGATGAAGTGCATGAAAAATATATGTAGGTCTTAACTTCCAATCTATCCCTAAATGACTATGCAAAAGGAAAATTTGTTCACTACTTTAGCTGCAGAAACAAAGTTTTGTTTAGCGGTAGAAAGAACAGAGTAATGCTAATAATGCAAAAAAAAATATTTATAAGAACACAGATAATTCCAATATTTATGACCACCAATCTATTGTATTGCTATAAAATTATTGTTGGACATACCTACCACACTTAGAGGGGGGGTGAATGAGTGTGGGGATCTTTTTCACAAAACTTCCCTCTTACACAAAAAATCCTTAGTTAACATTCAACATTTGCTCATTACTCATTGTTGTCATTTATAATCAATTAAATGTGAATACATATCAACAACATATATCAGCAACATATCATCAACAAATCATCTCCACAAGGAACACAAAGAACACAAGATGTATGTACAATTTTTTTTTTTATTATGGACTTCAATCCAGGGGGTTTTCAACAACAAATGAATAGAGTACAACTCTACAAGAGAACTAGCTGTATATGCAAGACTTAGCTTACATTATCAGCACCAACTGAGATGAGGCAACAATCCTCAATAGATATCAATTTGTCAACATAAACAAGTGCATCAACCATGCACCAACATGTGCCAAACAACCTGTAATCAAATTGTACCATAAACAAGTGCATCCAACCATGTACCAAGTATATAAAAATCATGTGTAAAATAATCATCAACAATGACTCATCAATATGTACCAACATAATCAACTATACACCTCATGTATGTGCCAACTCATCAACTACTTGTCTCAACCATGACTAGTTTTGGATTAGTCAACAACCCCAACTTGAAATAATCATAACTTTGTACTTGTAATGAATAAAGATATGAAACTGATACACAAT
>ML780282.1:515160-532007 GCA_009831015.1 Picea engelmannii
ATAATGATTTCTTCTTTTAGGTCACTTTGACTTCTTTGACCTTGGGGGCTTCAAGCCTTCATGTGGGGGTCCTTCATCTTTGTAAGGCCATAACTCTCAAACCATGAGGATTTATGTGACATTCCACATACCACCGAAAATGGCATGAAAGCATCCATCTAGGATAGTTTCACCAACAATTTCCTTGATCTTCATCTCATTATTCCACATACAAGCATGGGTCCTCCAACCATTATTCTAGGATAACTCAATCCGTAAAGTGTCTTCCCGTGAGGGCTTTCACCATAATGGGACCACTTTGGAGTTCATCCATGTGTGCACCTTATTAATCATGATAAGAAAATAATGAGAGCAAGGGTCCTCCAACCATTCTTCTAGGATAACTCAATCCGCAAAGCGTCTTCCCGTGAGGGATTTCACCATAAGGGGACCACTTTGGAGTTCATCCATTTGTGCACCTTATCAATCATGATAAGACAAAAATGAGTCATCTATACATTTTTCCAACAATGCATCATATACCAATGAAACCACATCGATCCATCTTCATCATGTATCAATGACAACTCATTGATCCATCTTCATCATATCAATGAAAACTCATTGATCCATCTTCATCTATGCATTCTCATCAAGGACAATACATATTATATTACATCAATCATCAATCAATCAATCCTTTGACATCAATCAATCACTTGACATCAATCAATCAAACCATTGGCATCAATGACAACATGATCCAACAATTATTTCAATCATCTAGCAATGAAAGTTCTTGTTGATCATAACACTCATTTATTCAATTGACGGCTTCCACATTAGTTGTATTTGTGTAAACAAAAATGAATAAGTTTGCAGAAGGGAAATGAAAAAATTAAGAAATCACGCAACTAGATAAGCAAAAACAAAATACCAACAATGATAAAGCAAATGAATAGTGTGATCCTCCTCAGGGGGGCTTCCTGGGTCGAGGGATGCTATTTATACAATGATTACAATGATATTATATCAAGAAGTGTGTATCTCCCTTTGAAGTTCTAATTATATCTATTTATACAATGCAATGATTGATTAAATACATGTCTCATGGATCTCAAACATGACCGTGACCATAATTCTCGGAAAATATGGTTTGAAGGATCAAGCATGTCTCCCAGATCCTTCATATTTTGAGGAAATCACCTATATGGAATATAAATGGGCTCGTACTGCACAAAATACATGTGGTTGATTTTCGATATTATCCTTCATTTTCTCATGATTGACCCCGCAAAAATTCCTCTCTGTTTTGGCATGAGTTTCATAAATTGTTTACAAAGAGAATAACACATGTGCATCCAACAACTAGTGGGTTGACATAAATATTTGAAGATCATTGAGTCCTACCACATCCTTAAGAGATAGGTTAGGAAACAAACTCATATACTCTAAATAATCATCAATACATGGAAAATTAAACCATTTGGTTTTTTTACGCCTTATGAAACTACTATGGGCAAATACGGATGATATAAGACAATATATGATAATGAAGGTGTAAATATGTGAAGGCTAAAGGATAAACTATAAATTATTAGGTAAAATTAACCCTTGAATTCTTGTCAAATTTGAGGCTCGACATCCCTCCACACTCAAGGTCTTTTACGTCCTCATGCAACAAGGATAATGTGAAATACTATCTGGATATAATGAATGTCTTCAATCATTACATAGCTGATAACTCCTTGTCTTATTTATTTTTGAGTTCCTTCTTTTCTTATACATATATTTTTTTTTTGGAAAAAGGAGGGAAAATAACAAAATATAAGTTTGTTGTTGGATCATGTTGTCATTGATGCCAATGGTTTGATTATTTGGATGTCAAGTGATTGAGTGATTAATTGATGTCAAGTGATTGATTGATGTCAATGGATTGATTGATTGATGATTGATGAACAATGGATATGTATTATCCTTGATGAGAATGATAGATGTCAAGTGGAAACCAATCGATGAAGATGAATCAATGAGTTTTCATTGATATGATGAAGATGGATCAATGAGTTGTCATTGATATGATGAAGATGGATCAATGAGTTGTCATTGATACATGATGCATAGTTGATGTATATGATGAAATGGTGGATTGATGTATAGATGACTAATTATTGTTTTATCATGATTTATAAGGTGCACAAATGGATGAACTCCAAAGTGGTCCCCTTATGGTGAAATCCCTCACGGGAAGACGATTTGTGGATTGATTTATCCTAGAAGAATGGTTGGAGGACCCATGTTTGATTATAGAATAATGAGATGAAGATCAATGAAATTGTTGGTGAAACTATCCTAGATGGATAGTGCTTGTCATGCCATTTTTGGTGGTATGTGGAATGTCACATAACTCCTCATGGTTTGAGAGTTATGGCCTTACGAAATTGAAGGACCCCCATATGAAGGCTTGAAGCCCACAAGGTCAAAGAAGTCAAAGTGACCTAAAAGAAGAAATCATTATGATAAAGTAAAGTGGCATAGTCAAGATGGATTATTTAAATAATAAAGAGAAGTAAAAAAATCAAGAAGGAATATTTAACTAATAAAGTATTGGAGAACATTTTATTTATGGAAAGTGCTTAACCCTAAAATAATGAAAATAGATTAAGTGACCTAGAAATGGGTTAAGTGACCTAGAGGATGAAAGTATAAATAAGATTGCTATGGTCTCTTGTAGATCATCCTTTTTGTGGATCAATGGAGAGCTTATTGAGAGATTATCTTTTGGAGTATTGATGGAGAGAGCTTCTTGTGAGAGCATATTTGGTGTGAATCTCTTGAGCATGATTGAAGATCTATTCAAAGAAAGAGAGCATGAGGAGGATCTCATGGACGCATCAAAGTTTTGGCAATGTCGGAGATCTTGACGACAAAAGTCTCGGAGCTTCAGAAACCCTAGTTTCTGAGGTGTACGCAGGTTGTAATGGGCCAAGGCACATACATACGTTGGAACTATGAGGATAGGGCGCATACAATGGATGGAATGATAAAGACTTATGTTTGAGCTAGTGCTAAGCTCTTGGATGATGAGGCAAGTTCCAGATCTGCATTCTATGGGCTCAGATCTATCACTAAGACACTGGTATGATTACATTATTGTCTTGATGGATACTATTGTTTGATGTGATGTGAATTCTTAGGGAATTCTTGGTATGGATTCTATGATGTGGTTCAGTTTGGTTGATTTGGTTGGGAGAGTGAGCAACACTCTTGTGATTCAGTGGTGACATGATTGTTATGGTATACTAGTTTTTTATACATGATTGAGATAGCATTCATATTGATTGATTGTGGAGCATGAGTAGACTATTAGAAAGTCTGGATATGTTGTGATTGGATGGTGGTCAGATTGGACAGTCAGAGACAAAAGAGAATGATATATTGGTTGCAGAGGATCTGATTTGGTCTTGAAGGACAAACCCTAAGAATCTCAAAAGGTATACGCAGGTTTTTGTATACACTGGTCGCGTTCATACGCGGGCTGTAGTGAGTTAGAGCGCATACACACATGGGTTGCACTACTGATAGGTCGCGTATCTGTTGACAGATTGATATTTGTTGAGGATTGTTGCCTCATCTCAGTTGATTATGAGAATGTAAGTTGAGTCTTGCATATAGAGCTGATGCTCTTGTAGAGTTGTACTCTATTCAATTGTTGTTGGAAAACCCACGGATTGTTGCCCATAATAAAAAGAAAAATTGTACACACATCTTGTGCTCTTTGTGTTCCTTGTGGTGATGACTTGTTGATGATATATTGTTGATATATGTTGCTAATATATGTCATTATCTAACTGGTTATAAATGACAACAATGAGTAATGAGTAAATGTTGAATGTTAACTAAGGAGTTTTGTCTAAGAAGGAAGTTTTGGGAAAAAGAGCCCCACACTCATTCACCCCCCCTCTAAGTGTGGTAGGTGTGTCCAACAATTGGTATCATAGTAGGCCTTCACTACAAGCCTTAACAAGCTTGAAGGATATCCATAAACACACAAATGGATGATGAAATTCCAATCCTTGATGAGGAAAACTATTCTACTTGGAGAATAGAGATGAGATTACATTTGAAGACAATGGGAGCAACAATTTGGAAGGCAAACATTGGTGGATCAGTTTCATTGAAGAACAAGTCAAATTTTGCAACTCAAAGGGAAGGAAAGAAGAATGATGCATTGACTCTCAAGACCATTCTTAGTGGACTCTCAATCAAAGATAGCATGGGACAATGCACTTCTGCCAAGGATCTATGGCTAAAGCTAGAGGAGACATATCAAAGCAAGAAGGAGAAGTAAGATATTGAAGATCACTCCATCAAGATCATTAAAGGTAAAGAATCTCCAAAAACCCTTGATTCTATTATTTCTAAATGTGATCTTGAAAACATTTCAAGTGAAGATAAAGAATCAAGTGATGATAGCACAAAGGAAGATCTTGAATACATTTCAAATGAAGGCAAAAAATTATGTGTTGATGTCGGCAAAAAGGAAGATCGTAAAGATATTTCAAATGAAGGTAAAGAACACTCAAAAACCCTTGATTGCAATGATGATGATGAATTTTTATCTACAAGTGAAGAAGAAGATATAGAAACAGTTTGTATAAAGTTTGATGGTAATTATCCCATGAAAAGAATAGAAGAAAATCTATTAAAACTTCAAAAGGAAGTTGAAGAGGGTTTATATAGATATAGAAGTGATCATTATTATATAGACTATAAATGTCCTTCGAATAACACTAAGAAGTTTCTTAGGAGGAGTCTAAGGCACATCTTGAAATTAAAGGAAATGCTCAAAGAACAAGAAGAGAACAATAAGACTCAATTAGAAGAAAAGGAAGAAGAGATCACAAGACTAAAGAATGGAAAAGAAGATATGAATGTAGATGATGAGATTAGCAAAAGTTTTGAAACCATTGTCCATCTCAAGACCCAAATTGAATAAGCTAAAAGAATAGAAGAACTATTGAAGAATCAAATAAAAGAAAAGGAAGAGTCATGTTGTAAGTTAGAAGCTAAAATTGTTGATCTTAGAAAGAAAGTGAAGAAGTCAAATAAATTCTTGAATAGCTCACGAATATTGGATGAGATCTTGGAAATTCAAAGATCACCACTTGATAAATCAGGTCTTGGATACAAATAAGAAGCTACATATGTTGAAGCAAGCACCTCAAAGAAGCATGAGGTAAGCCCATCAAAGAAGGAAGACAATGTTGCAAAGCAACCATCTACACAAGGTACGAAAAATTTCAAAAGAACAAAGCAAGGAAGACATCAAGAAGCTATCTTTGGGACACCAAAGCAAAGGTATGAAAGTATTTTTCATGGGCATTGTTATTCATGTAATGAATATGGTCACAAATCTTTTGAATGTAGATCTTATGAAAGGAGATATAATGGAAGATTCTATAACACCATAAGGTGTTGGAGATGTGATCAAGTAGGACACATTGTTGTTCATTGTAACACCATGAGATGCTACAACTGTAGTGGGTTTGGCCACAAATCCCAGGAGTTCTGGAACACAAAAAGAAATTCCATGATGAGAAATTCAAATAGAAAGGCTAGAAGAAGGAATGAAGTCAGAAAGGAATACATCTTTGAAAAGATGGATGCTCAGAGCTCGAGTTCTGAGGAGAAGGGGCATCTACAGAAGTGGGTGAAGAAGACAAAGCAGCTAGAACAGAGTGAAAGACTGAAGGGAAGCTCAAGTAAGTCATCTACTGAAGCATACGTGGGTGACAGTGGTATCAGTCACGTACATACGTAGGCTGACCTTGTATAGGTCGCATACATATGTGATCTCTTGTGCATCAGACCGCGTAAATGTGGTATAGCCTTGGGAAAAAGGCTATGCACATGGGTTACAACTTGATGTGATGATATAACTCTGTGATGTAGGGTCTGACATGGTTTATTGCAGGTTCTAACACTGTTTGCTACAGGTTTTCATGGTTCTATGTGAGATCATGTAAGGTGACGATGTAAAATAAATCTTGGGTGCATGGCACTAACCCATGAGTATGGATTGATGTTGATCTGTTGGGGTACATGGCTGGTACATATTTGAGTTTCATTGATATATATTGATGTATTATTGGAAGAATATGTTGGATTTCATAGTGCATGCATTTTTCATGTGGTTGAGCTACATATTGAGACATGTAATTGGTGAGTTGAGTTGATAGTCATGTTGTACATCATTGGGGAGTCATAGCTTGTTGATGCATGGATGATATACTTGCTTGGTGCAAGAGATGATACACGATGGTACACTCATAGATGGTATTTGTTTGGCATAATTGGTAGATGCACATGTTGGCATATGATGGATACATTCCATGGATGATATCTTGTTCATGATTCTCTATTTTCAGTATAGACATATCTTTTGTTTCATGATACTTGGTATGGCATGCGTTTGATGCATGAACAGGTCCAAGGATTGTTATATGGTAGCACATTGTTCATCTTACAGAGAATATAAGGGAGACATACCCATAGGGTGAGTCATTCTTCTTCCCATGATTATAAAAGGATATATTTATCAGATGCATACCTAGAAAAGAGCCCTATATTTGAAGAAAGATCACAGAGGCATAATTCCAGGGGGAGCAATGGTCATATAGGGAGCATGATACATGTATTTTCAGCATTATATCAGATTGATATCCCTTGTTCAAAAAGGGAGAGATTATTCAGCGGAAACAAGATAGGAGGAGCAGTCCCAAGAAGTTCAAGCAAGGGGAGCAGCCCCAAGAGGATAATGGTCCTTTTCCATTGATGTCAAAGGGGGAGATTTAATCACATTTATGTGATTGATGTTTATTGATAGGGAGAGATAGTCACATTGACTATTGATGTAGAGCATGTCATATCTACATGTTGACATAATTAAATAATAATTAGTGTTGACATCAATGTTGGTATTGTCATCAATGCCAAAGGGGGATATTGTTGGATCATGTTGTCATTGATGCCAATGGTTTGATTATTTTGATGTCAAGTGATTGAGTGATTAATTGATTTCAAGTGATTGATTAATGCCAATGGATTGATTGATTGATGATTGATGAACAATGTATATATATTATCCTTGATGAGAATGATAGATGTCAAGTGGAAACCAATCGATCAAGATGCATCAATGAGTTTTCATTGATATGATGAAGATGGATCAATGAGTTGTCATTGATACATTATGCATAGTTGATGTATATGATGCAATGGTGGATTGATGTATCGATGACTCATTATTGTCTTATCATGATTGATAAGGTGCACAAATGGATGAAATCCAAAGTGGTCCCCTTACGGTGAAAGCCCTCACAGGAAGATGCTTTGCGGATTGAGTTATCCTAGAAGAATGGTTGGAGGACCCATGTTTGATTATAGAATAATGAGATGAAGATCAATGAAATTGTTGGTGAAACTATCCTAGATGGATAGTGCTTGTCATGTCATTTCTGGTGGCAAGTGAAATGTCACATAACTCCTTATGGTTTGAGAGTTATGGCCTTACGAAATTGAAGGACCCCATATGAAGGCTTGAAGCCCACAAGGTCAAAGAAGTCAAAGTGACCTAAAAGAAGAAATCATTATGATAAAGTAAAGTGACATAGTCAAGATGGATTATTTAAATAATAAAGAGAAGTGACAAAATCAAGAAGGAATATTTAAATAATAAAGGATTGGAGAACTTTCTATTTATGGAAAGTGGTTAACCCTAAAATAAGGAAAATAGGTTAAGTGACCTAGAAATGGGTTAAGTGACCTAAAAATGGGTTAAGTGACCTAGAGGATGAAATTATAAATAAGACATCTACAATCTATTGTAGATAATCCTTTTTGTGGATCAATGGAGAGCTTCTTGAGAGATTATCTTTTGGAGTATTGATGGAGAGAGCTTCTTGTGAGAGCATATTTGGTGTGAATCTCTTGAGCATGATTGAAGATATATTCTGAGAAAGAGAGTGTGAGGAGGATCTCATGGATGCATCAAAGTTTCTGCAATATCGGTGATCTTGACGACAAAAGTCTTGGAGCTTCAGAAACCCTAGTTTCAGAGGTGTACGCAGGTTGTAATGGGCCAGGACGGGTATATACGTGGGTTGTATGAGGACATGGCATGTACATTGGATGGAATGATGAAGACTTGTGTTTGAGCTAGTGCCAAGCTCTTGGATGATGAGGCAAGTTCCATATATTCATTCTATGGGCTTAGATCTATCGCTAATACACTGGTATGATTACATTATTGTCTTGATGGATACTATTGTTTGATGTGATGTGAATGCTTAGGGCATTCTTGGTATGGCTTCTATGATGTGGTTCAGTTTGGTTGATTTGGTTGATAGAATGAGCAATACTCTTGTGATTTAGTGGTGACATGATTGCTATGGTATACTAGTTTTTTATACATGATTGAGATATCATTCATATTGATTGATTGTGGAGCATGAGTAGACTATTGGAAAGTTTGGATATGTTGTGACTGGTTGGTGGTCAGATTAGACAGTCAGAGATAGAAGAGAATGATATATTGGTTGTAGAGGATATGAGTTGGTCTTGAAGGACAAACCCTAAGAAGCTCAAAAGGTATATAGAGGTTTTTGTATACAATGGTCGCGTGCATATGCGACTGTAGTGAGACAGAGCGCGTACACACGCGTGTTACACTACTGACAGGTCTTGTACCTATTGACATGTTGATATATGTTGAGGATTGTTGCCTCATCTCATTTGATGCAGAGAATGTAAGCTAAGTATTTCATATAGAGCTAGTGCTCTTGTAGAGTTGTACTCTATTCAGTTGTTGTTGGAAAACCCCCGGATTGTTGTCCATAATAAAAAGAAAAATTGTACATACATCTTGTGTTCTTTTTGTTCCTTGTGGTGATGACTTGTTGATGATATAATGTTGATATGTGTTGCTGATATATGTTCACATCTAACTGGTTATAAATGACAGCAATGAGTAATGATTAAATGTTGAATGTTAACTAAGGAGTTTTGTGTAAGAGGGAAGTTTTGGGAAAAAGACCCCCACACTCATTCACCCCCCCTCTAAGTGTGGTAGGTGTGTCCAACAATTGGTATCAGAGTGGGCCTTCACTACAAGCCTTAACAAGATTGAAGGAGATCCATAGACACACAAATGGATGATGAAATTTCAATCCTTGATGAGGAAAACTATTCTACTTGGAGAATATAGATGAGATTACATTTGAAGACAATGGGAGCAACAATTTGGAAGGCAACCATTGGTGGATCGGTTTCATTGAAGAACAAGTCAAAGTTTGCAGCTCAAAGGGAAGGAAAGAAGAATGATGCATTGGCTCTCAAGACCATTCTTAGTGGACTCTCAAGCCCTATCAAAGAGAGAATGGGACAAAGCACTTCTGCCAAGGATCTATGGCTAAAGCTAGAGGAGACATATCAAATCAAGAAGGAGAAGGAAGATATTGAAGATCACTCCATCAAGATCATTAAAGGTAAAGAATCTCCAAAAAACCCTTGATTGTATTATTTCTATATGTGATCCTGAAAACATTTCAAGTGAAGATAAAGAATCAAGTGATGATACCACAAAGGAAGATCTTGAAGACATTTCAAATGAAGGCAAAGAATTATGTGTTGATGTCAGCAAAAAGGAAGATCGTGAAGATAATTCAAATGAAGGTAAAGAACGCTCAAAAACCCTTGATTGCAATGATGATGATGAATTTTTCTCTACAAGTGAAGAATAAGATCTAGAAACAGTTTGTATAAAGTTTGATGGTAATTATCCCATGAAAAGAATAGAAGAAAATCTATTAAAACTTCAAAAGGAAGTTGAAGAGGGTTTATATAGATATAGAAGTGATCATTATTATATAGACTATAACTATCTTTTGGATAACACTAAGACGTTTCTTAGGAGGAGTCTAAGACACATCTTGAAATTAAAGGAAATGCTCAAAGAACAAGAAGAGAACAATAAGACTCAATTAGAAGAAAAGGAAGAAGAGATCACAAGACTAAAGAATGGAAAAGAAGATATGAATGTAGATGATGAGATTAGCAAAAGTTTTGAAACCATTGTCCATCTCAAGACCCAAATTGAAGAAGCGAAAAGAATAGAAGAACTATTGAAGAATCAAATAAAAGAAAAGGAAGAGTAATGTTGTAAGTTAGAAGCTGAAATTGTTGATCTTAGAAAGAAAGTGGACAAATCAAATAAATTCTTGAATAACTCACGAATCTTGGATGAGATCTTGTAAATTCAAAGATCGCCACTTGATAAACTAGGTCTTGGATACAAAGAAGAAGCTACATATGCTGAAGCAAGCACTTCAAAGAAGCATGAGGTAAGTCCATCAAAGAAGGAAGATAATGTTGCAAAGCAACGATCTACACGAGGCAAGGAAAATTTTAAAAGAACAAAGCAAGGAAGACATAAAGAAGCTATCTTTGGGACACCAAAGAAAAGGTATGAAAGTATTTTTCATGGGCATTGTTATTCATGTAATGAATATGGTCACAAAGCTTTTGAATGTAGATCTTATGAAAGGAGATATAATGGAAGATTCTATAACACCATAAGGTGTTGGAGATGTGATTAAGTAGGACACATTGTTGTTCACTGTAACACCATGAGATGCTACAGCTGTATTGGGTTTGGCCACAAATCCCAGGAGTGTTGGAGCACAAGAAGAAATTCCATGATGAGGAATTCAAATAGCAAGGCTAGAAGAAGGAATGAAGTTATAAAGGGAGACATCTTTGAAAAGATGGATGCTCAGAGCTCAAGTTCTAAGGAGGAGGGACATCTACAGAAGTGGGTGAAGAAGACAGAGCAACCAAAACGAAATGAAAGATTCAAGGGAAGCTCAAGTAATTCATCTACTAAAGCATATGTGGGTGACAGTGGTATCAGTCGCGTACATACACAGATTGACCTTGTATAGGTCGCGTACATACGTGAGATGTTGTGTAGAAGACCGCATATATGTGGTAAAGCCTTGGGGAAAAGGCTATGCACATGGGTTGCAGCTTGATGTGATTATATAACTCTGTGATGCAGGGTATGACATGGTTTATTGCAGGTTCTGACACTATTTGTTGCAGGTTTTCATGGTTCTATGTTAGATCATGTAAGGTGATGATGTAAAATAAATATTGGGTGCATGGCACTAACCCATGAGTATGGATTGATGTTGATATGTTGGGGTACATGGTTGGTACATATTTGAGTTTCATTGATATATCTTATGATGTATTATTGGAAGCATATGTTGGATTTCATAGTGCATGCATTTTGCATGTGGTTGAGCTACATATTGAGACATGTAGTTGGTGAGTCAAGTTGATATTCATGTTGTACATCATTGGGGAGTCATAGCTTGTTGATGCATGGTTGATATACTTTCTTGGTGCAAGAGATGATACACGATGGTACACTCATAGATGGTATTTTTTTGGCATAATTGGTAGATGCACATGTTGGCATATGATGGATACATTCCATGGATGATATCTTGTTCATGATTCTCTATTTTCATTATAGACATATCTTTTGTTTCACGATACTTGGTATGGCATGAGTTTGATGCATGAACAGGTCCAAGGATCGTTATATGGTAGCACATTGTTCATCTTGCAGAGAATATAGGGGAGACATACCCATAGGGGGAGTCATTCTTCTTCCCATGATTCTAGGAGGAGATATTTATCAGATGCATACCCAGAAAAGAGCCTTATATTTGAAGAAAGAGCACAGGGGCATAATTCTAGCAGGAGCGATGGTCATAGAGGGAGCATGATACATGTATTTTCAGCATTACATCATATTGATATCCCTTGTTCAAAAAGGGAGAGATTACTCAACGGCAACAAGATAGGAGGAGTAGCCGCAGGGAGAGTTCAAGCAAGGAGAGTAGCCCCAAGAGGAGAATGGCCATTTTCCATTGACGTCAAAAGCAGAGAGTTAATCACATTGATGTGATTGATGTTTATTGATAGGGAGAGATAGTCACATTGACTATTGATGTAAATCATGTCTTATCTACATGTTGACATCAATAATTGGTAATTAGTGTTGACATCAATGTTGGTATTGCTATCAATGTCAAAGGGGAAGATTGTTAGATCATGTTGTCATTGATGCCAATGGTTTGATTATTTTGATGTCAAAGGATTGATGTCAAGTGATTGAGTGATTAATTGATGTCAAGTGATTGATTGATGGCAATGGATTGATTGATTGATGATTGATGAACAATGTATATGTATTATCCTTGATGAGAATGATAGATGTCAAGTGGAAACCAATCGATGAAGATGGATCAATGAGTTGGCATTGATACATGATGCATAGTTGATGTATATGATGCAATGGTGGATTGATGTATAGATGACTCATTATTTTCTTATCATGATTGGTAAGGTGCAAAAATGGATGAACTCCAAACTGGCCCCCTTATGGTGAAATCCCTCACGGGAAGACGCTTTGTGGATTGAGTTATCCTAGTAGAATGGTTGGAGGACCCATGTTTGATTATATAATAATGAGATGAAGATCAATGAAATTGTTGGTGAAACTATCCTAGATGGATAGTGCTTGTCTTGCCATTTCCGGTGGTATGTGGAATGTCACATAACTCCTCATGGTTTGAGAGTTATGGCCTTATGAAATTGAAGGACCCCCATATGAAGGCTTGAAGCCCACAAGGTCAAAGAAGTCAAAGTGACCTAAAAGAAGAAATCATTATGATAAAGTAAAGTGGCATAGTCAAGATGGATTATTTAAACAATAAAGAGAAGTGACAAAATCAAGAAGGAATATTTAAATAATAAAGTATTGGAGAACTTTCTATTTATGGAAAGTGGTTAACCCTAAAATAAAGAAAATAGGTTAAGTGACCTAGAAATGGGTTAAGTGACCTAGAGGATGAAAGTATAAATAAGATAGATACAGTCTCTTGTAGATCATCTTTTTTGTGGATCAATGGAGAGCTTCTTGAGAGATTATCTTTTGGAGTATTGATGGAGAGAGCTTCTTGTGAGAGCATATTTGGTGTGAATCTCTTGAGCATGATTGAAGATCTATTATGAGCAAGAGAGTGTGAGAAGGATCTCATGGATGCATCAAAGTTTCGGCAATGTCAGTGATCTTGACAACAAAAGTCTCAGAGCTTCAAAAACCCTAGTTTATGAGGTGTATGCAGGCTGTAATGGGCCAGGGCGCATACATACACGGGTTGTATGAGGACAGGGCACATACATTGGATGAAATGATGAAGACTTGTGTTTGAGTTGGTACCAACCTCTTGGATGATGAGGCAAGTTCCAGATCTGCATTCTATGGGCTCAGATCTATCACTAAGACAATGGTATGCTTACATTATTGTATTGATGGATACCATTGTTTGATGTGATGTGAATGCTTAGGACATTCTTGGTATGGCTTCTATGATGTGGTTTAGTTCGGTTGATTTGGTTGATAGAGTGAGCATTACTCTTGTAATTCAGTGGTGACATGATTGCTATGGTATACTAGTTGTTTATACATGATTGAGATAGCATTCATATTGATTGATTATGGAGCATGAGTAGACTATTGGAAAGTTTGGATATGTTGTGACTGGCTAGTGGTCAGATTGGACAGTTAGAGATAGAAGAGAATGATATATTGGTTGTAGAGGATCTGAGTTGGTCTTGAAGGACAAACCCTAAGAAGCTCAGAAGGTATACACAGTTTTCTGTATACACTGGTCGTGTGCATACGCGGGCTGTAGTGAGCCAGAACGCGTACACACGCGGGCTGCACTACTGACAGGTCGCGTACCTGTTGACATATTGATATATGTTGAGGATTGTTGCCTCATCTTAGTTGATGCTGAGAATGTAAGTTGAGTCTTGCATATAGAGTTGGTGCTCTTGTAGATTTGTACTCTATTCATTTGTTGTTGGAAAACCCCCGGATTGTTGTCCATAATAAAAAGAAAAATTGTACATACATCTTGTGTTCTTTTTGTTCCTTGTGGTGATGACTTGTTGATGATATATTGATGATGTATATTGTTGATATATGTTCACATATAACTTGTTCTAAATGGAAGCAATGAGTAATGAATAAATGTTGAATGTTAACTAAGGAGTTTTGTGTAAGAGGGAAGTTTTGGGAAAAAGAGCCCCACACTAATTCACCCCCCCTCTAAGTGTGGTAGGTGTGACCAACATTTTCAATCTATTAAAGTCATATTACAAGTAGATGGTTTTCTTGTTCTTGATATGACGTTCTCATGGAAAAAATATTTGAAAACCCGACATTATGATGATACAAGACTTTTGAATATGAAATGTGTTTTGCCTTTGGTTCTTCGGAGTTTATTAAGAATAAGAGTAATAAATGATAGTGAATGAGAAATAGAATATGGAGTACAAGAGGTAAAATAATGGATTGTGGAAAGGATGAAAGAAAGTGGCAACTTGAAAAGGTTTATGACCATGTGTTTCCATATAAGATGACTACTTTGGAGTTAGAGCTTGTTTTCCCAAATTTACCTCTTTCATATATATAATGACGTGAGAGACATGCAATGAATTCTTGACTGCATGATGAAGAGAAACCTACTAAATATCAACTGACATAGCTCATGATGTAAGGCTATAAATTTTCTGCAGCTGAAAGTCCAACTAAGTACACAGTCATGCTACAGGAAATATGAAGATACTAAGATCATTTCTCCAAATGATGACTTTTTGATGGGTGGCTGAAATAAATTTACTGATGATGTACTCTATTGAAGATGTGCGTGACACTTTGGAAAATCACATCTTATTTCCTTCTTTTGTTGATACTTGACATACTGCTGAAGGTTTGGAGTGTTGCTTAAAGTTGTTGCTTGTCATTCATAATGAATAATCACAAATTACATAGAGTACCCATCATTTACATAGTGACATTCTTTCCTCAATAAGGCACAATATCCTTCACTACCCCCAGCTTGTTGCCAATAGAAAAATTGTTCCAACCAATGCGCTTTGGAGTTTTTCTTGTTTTGGACACAAATAGTTGTGATTGTATGGCTTGTTCCACTGAGATATGTGCTCCAAATATGGGTTTTTCAATCAATTTGATTAACATGAAATCACAAAAAATTCATTCTAAACAAAAAAACCATATGCTGAATTTTGTCCATAGAGAGTACCCATATGCAGATCAACATGAATTGGCATCAATAGCTACACAATTTATGGAAATTTTGTTGAAAAAAAATTGAAAAACTATCTTAAAGAAGATACCCATACATCCCTCATTGTGCATTTTCTGAATTTTTTTTCCGGCATCTTACTCATTATATTTTTAAAAAAACCCATATTTCAAAATTTCTTAATTTGGTCCCATCGATTTGAAAATGATGCGCAAAAAATCATCTCTAAAAATAGTCTGTTATAGGAAATCTAACAACAAATCTGCATTTTGACCTAGACATTGACTTTGCTTCCACATTGGCCTGGCTGACTCAGAATATCAGCTGACAGGTAAGCAACTATCTGGTGATGATTTCAAACATCCTCCAAGTCACGATTTGTCCCTGGGATGTATGCAACCTTGCAAAGCTATGGTTCTGCTACAAAATGTTTAATCCAATATATAAATATAAAATTTCTACAGAATATATGATAAATGAATTTTCATACTAATTTGTATATTAAAAGACGAAAATATGAAAGAATTGACAAATTTACCTTGAACATGTCCTTGATATCATATCATGTAGATAGGGGAAAATTATGGCAAAAGAGGTGATAATAGAGTGTTTAAAGAGTTCATAGACATAGGTTAAGAAGGATTCTTAAGTATGGATGTGAAAAAATGAGTTCAATTTGAGGACCTACAAAAGACCCATCATCTCTCTCCCCCACACGGAATATTTTATATGTCCCCATGCAAAAAATGTTGTGTTCTTCAGAAATTTTCTACCTCCTTAAAATATTGAATTTTTTTTTATCATGAGCTTTTAAACACATTTTGAAGCTTACAATAATGCATCCAAGCCTAGTGATGAAGCTTGTTCCCTTTGTTTAATTGCCTTGATCTTGTTTCTTAGACTATTTTATGAGCAATTTCTTCTCATATTCAAATTGCTTTATTTTATTTTTTTTCTGCAGCTTTGCAACAATTTTCTTCAAAATCCTATTCTCATTTTTAATATTCCTTTCCAGTGTTTTCATTTGTTGAATATGAGTTTTTAACTATTTAAATTTGTAATTTTTTTCTCATTTTCTTTTCCTGATTCTTCAAGATCAATTACCTTTTTATCTTGAATTATGATTCTTTCATCTTGCTCTGTATTCAAATTTTTGGTCACGCTTCTTATGGTTTGACTTGGTCTAGGGTTTGAATCCCTAGTCTTCTCTTCTATTTATGATTTCAAGTTTCTTGTCTCATAAACCCTTGTTGTGCTTTCCCAGTGTTTCTAACGCTGCCTTCCTAAATCTCCATTTTGCATTTTGGATATGCATTTAAGAGCTCTATGCCAACTGGTTCATGTCCGACTACTGGACCCATACTCAATTTGCAATGTTAGAGGAGATGTTTTTTCTCGAAATCAAACTTTTAGTCACAATGAATAGGAAGGGAGTGATACAACTGCTTTATCAAATTTGGATGAGGAGGAATTCCAGAAGTAATTTTTGGTTTATGATTGTGCATGTCAAAAATAATAGTCACTTCGATTGAAATGCTTATTTCCAAGGCATAATTCAAAGTGTTGTTGTAATCATAAATGATTTTACTGTTGAGGGGGCTCTTAGGCCTCATAAAT
>ML780283.1:0-27583 GCA_009831015.1 Picea engelmannii
ACAATAAAAAATTAGTATGCAACATTAGTGATCTTGTGTGAAATTATATGATAAAGGGATTGAAGTGTAAATTTAGTTGAATACCAACTTGCTATTCTTAGTCATGGGAGAAATGCAACTTTAATAAGGTGAGTTGCCCTTAACACAATACATTTTACTAGTGTGAATTGTGTCAAGATTAAATTAACTTATTTATTATTATTATTTTAATATGATTTTTTTCAATTTGTTTATATTTAATTTTTTTAGATAATTTAGAGTTCCAAATAAGTGGGTTAATTATTGGGTTAATTATTAGATTAGTTGTTATATTGGTTTTTCAAGTAAAATACAAGTTATATGAAAGTTGAAACTTGAGGGTGGGAAAACGTATTGGCTTTGTTTGTTGTTGGTCATGTGGGTTGATAGAGACATTATGGTGGTCATTTAATTTCAAAAATCTTTTTTGTGGGTTTTGAATATTAGTGGTGACATGATAAACTCTAGAGATTATGTTCAATAGGTAACACGATAATTGTGATTGTGCTAAGGTGGACATCTTTGTAATAAGGATCATGTAATAATTTGTACTCTCATGACTCCATGGACCATAACACAATATCTACTAACAAAGCATTCATATGCTTTATGTTCAAAGTGATTGTACTTATGTCTTGTGGGAAAGTGATAGTATGGTTGTTGAACTTGTATTCTCCACCCACAAGTGTGGGTTATTTGTGGTTTTGAGTTTAGTCTTACTATGAGAATTTCCTCAACTTCAATAAACACAACTATGGCAACTGATTGTTCTCCAAGGTCTCCATATGGAAAGGCCAATAACATTTCTCTTTGCTACGCATTTACAACAAGCATGGTTTCCATGCTTCTTGTATTTTTTTACTAGAATTCTTATATATGTTGGAGCTAACTTATAGATAAGCCAACAATGAAATTTATTCACTAGCTCATTAATCTCGAAACCCACAACCAAACTTTTTATGTATATTTTTAAACTCAATTTGAAATTATGCTACATGACATGGATTCTAAAAACAATACCAATAAATCGCCCCCCTCCATGATATTAACCAATTTTTTAGCTAGCACATATTCACACATTGTTTACTTTCAATTGATTAAAATTTTTAATTCAATGTTTAGGACACTAAGGGTCAAATGAGAGCTCTTCTTAATGCAGTCTTCTTATAATACCTTCACATTCTATCAATGTCCCTTTGCACATTTAGTGACAATTGCTAGTTCTCTAAGATAGTTCAAACATGTCCTAATAACCGTTAATGTTGTCCTTGTGGGTAGTTTTTGAAGGCGGTTGTTGGGTTGACCTATGTAACATGCATTTTTATGATATTTTTTCCATCAATATCTATAAAAACATATATTATAAATAAAACATATATTATAAATAAAACATATAATTTTCTTTATCGATGTTGAATTTGTATGAGTTTTAAGAAATAATGTTAATATCTTGATGTGACCATATGTACGAAAATCACACGGTAGTGAAATATTATTGACAAAGCAATATTGATGGGCTCTAAGTCACATGCTAGCATCATTCCATGTGACATTTGCAAATCAAACCCTATCCTTGTGTACAACATATGCAACATGAAGGGTAGAAATCACATTGACTCAAGGTGCATGATGAACTACTTTAACCTTAGCGATATATATTTCAACCTCCTCTCTCATAATAATAATAATAATATTGAGGATTTATATCATAACATTACATAGAATCTTTCAACTTGCATAAGCAATTACTCTTTTAGTGCATTTTTCAAAAAGAAAAACCAATTGACTATTCTTTGGTGTGACATAAAGTGTAAAATTGCTAGGAAAAACAACATAGATGTCAAAGGTAAATTCCTAAAAACTATCAAAATAAAAGAGTACACGAAACTCTTTTTTTTTTTTTTTTTTGTAAGTTAGAAAATTGTATTAGAGCCTGAAAAAGAAAGAGATTACATCTGTCTATCTCGCATGTTCAAACGTGGCAGCAGTGCCCTGGTGGGAAACCACAACTGCCACTTGTCCAAAATATATGTATAAAATTTGCAGAAAGGTAAAACTACGATGCCACACAGGGAATAATTCTGAGTGCTAAACTGAGAAGAAAAAACTAAGACCAAACTCCCCAGAGTTGGCCGACCTCTCATGGCTATAGAGATAAAACAAAAAACATAAACCAGAAGCATAATTAACTAATTCCGTGATCAAACCTTGGCCCAACGAAAGCTTGGCGCACCTGCATATTTTCTTTGTCGATCCTATCTCGATCCGAGATGGCTTGTCGGAGGTCCTATAGAAAATAAATCATGAGGCCGACGTAGCTCCAGCGCTCTGATTCCTTGCTTTGTAGATCGAGTAAGGTGGTCTTGACATCCCCTAAACCACTCTTGAGGTCATCCAAGGATTCCTCAAGAGCTTCTCTATCTGCACACCTAGCACAAGTTGAAGGAAGCGGGGGGGAAAACAGAGAGTTGGAGGAGGAGGAGGGACAAACAGAGGAGGGGGATGAAGTGAGAGGAGCAGAGGAAGTGAATGGAGGTGGAAGAGGAGGTTGGCGAGGAGGAGAGGGTGGAGGTGGAGGGTGGAGGTGGAGGGCGGTGAGGAGGGGAGGGGGGAGGAGGAGCGAAACCGAGTGAATTGCCGAAGCTGTCAAACCATTCAATTCGACAAACATAAGGATTCAAGAGCGGGGAGAGGTCCGAGGTGCTCTCACGAGTTGACTGAGCAGGAGTGGGATATTCAAAGGGATTCAAGTTGGGGATGCCATCGGTTTCTTGGGGGGAACCATAGTCGCGCAACCCTGCCTCTGTCTGCATACCATGCCGCCCCCCTTTTGGATTTTCCCCTAAGACGAGGCATGGAATTGGCCCCAAGCATCCTGGAAGGGAAAACACAGAGAAGGTGCAAGGAGTTGGTCCAAACTAGCCAGGCCCAGAGGGTCAACAAAGCCCGTAGAGAGAAGAACGAACTAGAAAACCAGGAGGACGACTAGAGCTCGCACCGGGAAGAAAGGATAAAATAAAAAACCATGTAGAGTTGAGAAAGTGGAGGCCGAAGGAGAAAATGGGATTCAAAGCACCCAGGCTCTGGCTTAGGAGCTTCATTATTGAGTTGTTGATGGGACTGCAGAGGTGTCCTACCCATCACCATGAAATCTCCCATGAAGCGATGCGTAATGAGTGTGCATCATAAGTGAGGTCCGAAGAACGATGACGAGGGATTTAATCCCATGAGGTGATGGTCAAGGGGGGGCACATCTAAGCCGGCTCCAGGTGGCAGAACATCTGGCCAGATGGTCTCCCCTTTGTCTGTCCATGTGCTGAGCCCGAAAACACCCCATCCTGGGGCTGGTCCTTGTTGTTGGCTATGTTTCTGCAAGCGATCATTGTGGGATGGGTAGAAGAAGAGGTGGGAGAGAATGAGAAGTCTCCTTCCTGCAAATCTACCCCATAATTTGCCAACATATCAACAACTTGATTTGTTGTTCTTCGAACATGGGAGGGAAGAATTACCCATTGTGGCTGGAGAATATATTTGATTATGAGAAGCCCGTTGATAAGTCTCCAACTGGGGGAGATTTTCTCTGGGTTTGCCCCATTGAGGAGACGAGAGAGGAGGTTTATGACAATCTGTGAATCACCTTCTGCTATGATGGGGGAAAGCCCTTGGTCTTTGGCTGCTTGCAAACCACCGAGGAGTTCCCAGATTTCTGCAACATTGTTGGTGTTGTGCCCCAGATTCCCGATGATGATGTGGAGTATTTCCCCTTTGTTGTTGTGAATGACTGCTCCATATCTTGTCGGTCCCGGATTTCTTTTGTAGGCTCCATCGAAGTTTAATTTGTGGCAGCCTGTTTGTGGAGCCTCCCATTAGGTGGGGTTGATCTTACGACTTATGATTGTAAAGGGCCCTGCGGGAAGGGGAGGGAAATTGAGTTGCCAAGAATTAAGGATGAGACGCTCATTCATTGGTAAATTTAAATCTTGGTTCGTTCAAGGGTGTAGATAGATTGTTTCTTTGATATTGGAATGGATAGTAGACCGAAATTCTTGCCAATTCTTGGAGGCTTATTTAAAAATTCGTCGATTCCGTTCCTTCCAGATTTGCCATAGAATGAAGCCCGGTAAAAGCTGCCAAATTATGTTAAGGATGGGGGATTGAAAAGTTGATTCTCTTCAACCCTCAATTGTCTCTTGGATGCCTGCACGGTTCTTTCCCGTGGTTCTCATGATGCTGGCGCCATGATCCCAAATGAACGAACTATATGACATATTGAGGAGATGGTTTTGAGTTTCCTCCTCTGTACCGCATAAGTGACACCAGGAAGGACCGATGAAGCCTCTTTTCCTTAAATTATCCCAGGTGAGAATGTTGTTGTGCATAGTTAGCCAAAGGAAGGTACTAATTTTTGGCCATAAATTTGCTCCCCATATTTTGCCCCAAACCTCTTCTTTTGGTAGGGATCGATGGCCTGCTCTTAGGTGGTAAGCTTCCTGAATTTTGAAGGTTCTGGTGGTGGTATGTCCCCATATAAGGATGCCATCCCCATGTTGACTTAAGATTTTCCTTGACTTGAGGTGGTCCAACAGAGGTTGGATGTTTATTTCATGGGGGATGTTCAAAGCTTCATGGGGGTTTTTCTAGTTGCGCTAGGTGTTTCTTGTAATTTCCGGATTCCAGAAATCTGACACTTTGAGGAGGCCTTCTTCTGTTGTGAGGGGGATGAAGGTGCTCTGAGTGGATTCATATTTTAGGGCTGGAAGTTGTTTCCAAGAGTCGCTCTAGAAAAGAGCTGAAGTCCCACTCTACAGGTCCTAGAAAGAGTGTTCTATTATGAGTCCCTTATTGTTCCTAGCCGCGTTCCAAATGAGAGATCCAGGGCTCTGACCATTCCACCTGACAAGCTCCCTTTCTGGGATGGCTTGGGTGTATTTTTTCCTCCAGAGGCGTGCCCAAATGTCTTGCGGTCTTTTTAACCATCTCCACCAAATTTTTGCACTGAGGACCTTGTTGAGAAGAGATGGGTCTCTGAGGCCGAGGCCCCCTTCCTTCTTCGGTTTGCAGACATTTTTCCAGCTAACCAGTGTCATTTTGCGTCCTTTTTTGGTGCCTTGCCAAAGGAAGCTCCTTTGGATATTCCTTAAGGTGCCGAGGATAAAGTTTGGGGAAGCTAGAGATGAGAAGACATAGATTGGAAGGGCTTGCAGGATGGATTTGAGAAGGATGAGGCGACCAGACAGATTGAGGGAGAAAAAGGACCAAAGGGAAAGTTTCTTCCGAAAAATGGAAAGCAAGGAGTCCCAGGATGTATTTTTTAATGGGTTATCAATAAGGGGGATGCTCGGGTATTTGGAGGGGAGGACACTATGGGTAAACCCCAGTAAATGCGTAATATGGTGTTGGATTTGGATGGGCGCATTGAAGAAGAAGATTTGAGATTTGGAGAGATTAAATTCCATGCTCGAAGCTTCGCATAAAAGTTTGATGATAGATCTGATGCGAAGGGCTTCTTGGACTGTGGGTACCCCCATTAGGAGTATGTCGTCCAAAAATTGATTGTGGGATATGGGGGGAGAAATTTCGTGAGGGGTTAGACCAGAGAGGGAGTGAGGGAGTGATCGGTGATAACTACTTTGATGGCTTGACTCAGCCCTTTTGCCATAATAATGAAAAGGAAGAGCGAAAGCGGGTCCCCTTGCCTTATTCCTATGGAGGGGGAGAAAGGTTTGGATGGGACACCATTGATCAGGATGGAAAATAGGGTTGATGAGGTGAGGTTGAGAATCCAAGAGACCCACGAGGGTTCAAAACAAAAGGCGAGGAGGGTTGAGTTCAAGTAGTTCCAACTTAATTTATCAAAGGCTTTAGAGAGGTCCAGTTTTAGAAGCATACCTTGAGACTTGGTCGTATGAAGTGAGTGGATTACTTCGTGAGCTAAGATAACACTGTCTAGAATTTCTTTTCCCTCCACATAGCCCGATTGTTCTAGAGAAATTATGAAAGGTAGTATTGGCTTAAGGCGTGTTGTGATGATCTTCGTTAAGATCTTGTAAATGACATTGCAGAGTGCAATAGGTCAGAAGTGCAAAGGGGAAGTAGTGTTATTCTCTTTGGGAATAAGAGCGAGAAAGGTTGCATTGAGGGCTTGGAGGACCTGCCTAGATCTTCTAGATTCCTCGATGATTTCCCAAACATCTTTACGGATGATGCTCCAACAGTTGTGGAAGAAGTAAGAAGTGAACCCGTTCGACCGAGGAGCCTTGCCCAGTGGGGTGTCCCTAAGAGCTTGATTGACTTCCTCCTGTGTGATAGGTCTCATAATAGCCTCGTTCTGCTCTTTAGTGAACTCCTTATGGATATTCTTGAGGATATAATCGATTGCATGCGATCGAGCTATGGGGGGTTCTGTAAGAAGGTTTTTTTAGTAAGAGAGAATTTCCTTTTCTATATCTGCGTGCTGTTGAATTTTTGTTTCTTGTTCTAAGACTAGGTGAGTAATGTGATTTGTTTGTCACCGCTGGGCCATAGATCTGTGAAAAAATTTGGTGTTTTTTTCCCCCTCTTTCAGCCATTGGATGCAATATTTCTGTCTCCAGAGGATTTCTTCCTGCACCCGTCTTTCTGCCAACTGGTTTTTTAGTATAGGCTCTTGCTCCTTTAGGGAATCAATGAGGCCTTGAGATCTGATCTGCTGTTGGAGGCTTTGCATTTGCTAATTGAGAATATCCTGATCGTGAAAGATGTTGCCGAAGGTGGACTTATTCCAAGATTTCAGATGCTGCTTGAGATTTTTTAGCCTTTGTTGAAATATGTACATAGGGGTCCCTATTGGGATAGTTGCTTCTTCCCACTAGAGCTTGATGTTAGCTTGGAAATCTGGGTGTGTCAACCAAATTTTTTCAAAGCGGAAAGGCTTTCTACCTGGGGTGCCACTGATGTTAATTGATAAGATAATCGACCAGTGATCCGAACACAGGGAGTCGATTATCGTGGAATTCCAAGCCAAACCATCCAACCTGATGGCTTATGATATTAGAAAACAGTCTAATCTGCTGGAGACATGCTAAGCCCCCGAGCATCTATTGGACTAGGTGAAGGGCCTGGTGTCTATTTCTACATCAATGAGATTCAAAAGGCCAATGATTCGATTGAAATGTTCGTTTTTGTTTCCTAGCGTGTGTGTGCCCCCCTTTTTTTCCTCCAGACCTATTATCATATTGAAATCGCCCCCTAGGATCCATCGTTGGGGGTCGATGTGATTGGTAATCCAATCTAAATGCTGGAGGAAGACTTCCTTGTTTCCCGGTCTTGTGGGTCCATAGACATTCGTGATGTAGCCGTGTTTGTTCGAACCAATGAGACAGAAGGAGGATGTGATGGTCCAGTTGGAGGTGAAGAAACCATCCAACAAAACTTTGGCTAGATTCTAGAGCATTGCCAACCTGCCCGCTACCCCCTTAACGTCGACTTCAACCTGATTGGCTTGCTTCCAACATTTTTGAAGAATAAGCGGAGCTTCCTTTCCCACGCATTTAGTTTCCTGAAGTAGTAGTATGTCTGGATGTTCCTTCATAATTCTTTCTCAAAGCAAACCTTGTTTGCTTCTTGCGTTGAGGCCCCTTATATTCCATGATAGCATCTTCATGAGGATGGTGAGGGTTGGAGGGGAGGAAAGATGGCCGAGATCAGATGTATCTGACCTGAGTTTACAAGGAAGTTACCCACATCTTGAATGAGTTGATGTTTTGGTTTCCTACCTCTTTTTTTCTCATCTTTTGTAGGTTTGCGTGGATCCTTCGAGTTACCCTTTTGTATTCCGATATTCGTATTGGCGCGGGTTGATCCTCCTGCAGATGAGTTGAGAAATACTTTGTAGACCTTGCACAACTGATCCTATGGGATGGTATACAGTTGTTGTTTTCTATAAGCTTGCTCCAGATGCGCCATATCAATACCTGCTAGCTCCTGGTCTTCTAGATCTATGTTTAGGTCCCCAATTTCTGGTCCGAGGTTTGTAGGAAGGGAAGCCTCTAAAGGGGGGATTTGGGAGGAATCTAGGGCTGAGGGGATGGGGTTTGAGGAGCCTTGGTCGGTTGTAGGGACTGCAAAATTTGTCAGAGGGACGATGAGAGTGGTGGGGATATCTGACGGGGTTTGAAGGGCTTCAAAAGAGTTCTTGGTTGAGGGTCCTGGGGAGGCCTGGGGGGGGATTTTTTGGCCTGATGCATGCATTGACCCGTGACTTGGGTAAATTCGTCCTTAGATTTGTCAGGATCTTCTAGATTGTTTTTGATGGGTTTATTTAAAGGGAATTCACAGAAGAGGTGACCATGCTCGTGGCATTTCCGACAACGGAATGGGATGTGCTCATAGTCTAGGGTTTGGGACCATTCGTCACCTTGATAATCTAGGGTAATGGCTCCAGGGAGAGGTTTGGAGATATTCAAATAGACACAGATTCGGGCATAAGCAGTGTACCTTCATTGTTTTGTTGCCTCCGAGGCTTTGACATAGATGCCAATGGTGTTGTTGATTCCTGCAAGAATTTCTTCCAGCCAAAATTCTTGTGGGAGCGAATAGAGCCTCAACCAGATTGGGGCATGTGTGAAATCTTCCTTCTCGAGGCTGAACCTTTCCGTCCAGAAATGGAGGAAAAGACCTGCTGAATTGTAAAAGTATGACCCTCCTTCAAAGATTTTGTTTCTTTCCTCCAGGTTGTGCAAGATGATAGTGAAGAAGCCTTTTGATCCAATTTGGAGGTCATAGTGGCCCTTGGGCTTCCACCAGTGCTGAATCCATTTAACTAAGTCCTTTTCTGAAGGCAATAACCCAAAAAATTTCCCTATTAGGGCGAGATCCCTCATGTATTGTTTCTGATCTTCTATTCTTGGAGAGTTGATGATATATTTCGGAGCGTTCGGGGCCTGCAAAATACATTTGCGTGGTTCCCAAGTGCGAGAAGTTTTTGGGTGATTGGATTTCGGGTCTATTTCCATCGGTTTCTCCTTCGACATCTCTTCATCCCAGATGATTTGTTGCATTCCAGCCGAAAGTTTGAAGGTCGGTCATTTGAAATGTGTGGAGCCTTGCTCCGTAGCAGTGACAGAGCTGTAAGAGGGGCCTGTAGCCCCCCCTCCCTCGGCCTCCATGGCCACAGTAGCAAGAAGCAGGGCAACGCACGCAGGGTTCGTGGCTAAAACCCTAGTTCTAAGAATATTGGTTTTGAAAAAGGAGAGTACATGAAACTCTTATTAAAAGAAAGAAGCATTAATATATAAACAAAAGTAATGAAAATCTCTTAAACCTTTCCAAATTTAAATGGATAAATTATTTTGGAGAAACATTTTAACTTGAAAGGCTAAAGAGAATAGTAAGATTGCTAAAGGTAAATGGAATTTATACCTTAAAAATCTTTACGAATCTCTTATTGTTCTGGTAAACATCCAAACCCTTTTTATGATGAAAATATTTTCACTATAGAAGACATTGAGTTTAGAGTTGAGCACCTTGTAAAAGAGAAAACTAAAGACATTGAAAGTTATCAAGTTGGAATTTAAAGATTGGAGGTGCTATTCTTATTCCTCACATTCACAACCTTTTTAATCTAATAATGAATGAATGATTTCCTAAGCCTTTGGGAAAAAAGATTTATTTTCCATATTTTTAAAAGTGGTGACAAAAACAATCCTTCAACTTCTACGACTATTATGATAAACCCTCTTCTGGCTAAATTGTATGTATCAATATTAGACTTTGGAGAAGAAGATCAGTGCATGGCTTGAAAATTATGACAAGAGAGTTAAGGGGAATGCTAGTTTTGGAAGTTACTATACAAGTTTAGACCACCTAATTACTCTCAGGATTATCGTTAAAGATTGTCAAAATGACAAGGTTGATCCTTTATTGTTTTATTGACTTCATAAAATATTTTGACACAATCCCTAGAAATAACCTCTAGAAGAGGCTTGAAGATATTAGGGTTCGTTTTGAATTAAGTAGGGATTTAGTAATAAGGTTATATGAGATGGTCATTACCAAGTTGAAAAATAATGAGTGTTGTTCATAGGAAAACAATTATAACATATGGGTTAAGCAATGACGTCTTTGGTCAACTATTATCTTTGGAATTTATTTTTGACAAGTTAGAGGATGGTTGGATGAAGTAGGTTGCGCATGAACCAAGTTCATAGGATTAGTCATCATCATCCTTTTGTAAGTCCTTTTACAAATGATCCCCTTTGACCTTGATAAGAATCTTAAAATTCTTAAAGATTAATGCACTCACTTTGGAATCTTTTTAAATACAAATAAACCAAAGGTAATGAACATTAAATTGAAACAAATCACATGCCCCGATTTTGTTTATGATAAAAACAACTTGGAAGAAGACTATTTTTATAAGTATCTCAAATTGATTCTCATCACAAGCTAAATTGAAATTAAAGTGTTGAGAAAGGAATCATTCGAGGTTGGAAAACTTATTTTGGTCTTGGGAACAATTGTGAAGCAATTTACAATTTTGGTTTTGGGAAAAAAAGGTGGTCATCTTCAATGCCCTTCTTACTTGAGTGATTCCATATCATTCCAAGGTTTGGAAAAGTCTTGACATTGGGAAAAAAAGGTGGTCATCTTCAATTCCCTTCTTGAGTGATTCCATATCATTCCAAGGTTTGAAAAAGTCTTGACAGAAAACCAAGAAAATCTAGAAGCATTTTATAATAAATAACCTTAAAATTAAGTGCAATACACCTTATCCAATCCTTTTATTAAATGTGGGCTTGAGAGTAAGACTATAATCAAGTACTTGATGTACAAGTACAAGCTAATTAACATGTAGAATGATAAGCTTCCTATTATTGCTTCAAACATCAATGAAATCCACTCAAGGCACAAAAGAGGTTGGACTAGAGATTCATTTTTTGGTTGGACCATTAAGGAATAGTGGAGGAGGATGCCCTCCAAGATATCGATAGTGTCAAAAGCACTATCAAAACTATAGAGATTCATATTTTGCTTGGACCATTGAGAAATAGTGGAGGATGCCCTCCAAGATATCAATAGTGTCAAAAACACTATCAAAACTAACTTTAAAGAGATTATTTGGAGCAATAGGGGCATTGAGAAGAAGACGGAGTTGAATTATTGCAAAGAATCATTAACTCTAAGTTAGAATTTCAAATTTTTCTCTTTTTTTTTTGACTAGAATCAACAACTAGTCTGACACGAACTCACGTGACACGGGGTTGTTTTCTCCGACTGCTACCACTATAACCTCTAGGCATGTCAACATGGCCCCTTATGTGACACACAAGGTATGTCAACATGGCCCCTTACGTGATACACACGGTAAGTTGAGGGTTTCTAACCCGTGACTTGACATAACATAGTGTCTTAACAATACACTTCGTCACCGACTATTCTACAACCCGGGGGGAAAACTATATTTTATTATTGTCAACTAAAAAATAAAATAAATTTTGTAAAATAAAAAACAAATTAATGTGAAATAAAGTTATCTCAAAACCTAAAACACCTTGACATGAAAGAATTTGTAAAATCATTAAGACTAATAAAATAGAAGATGAAAAATACTTAAATGACCAATCTACAAAGATATGTGATATTCAAAACATTTTACTAATTAAATTTTTTTGGACCACTCAAAATAAAATATAGCATATTTAAATGAAAAGTTCAAAATCCTAAAATATTAAAAAAATCAAAATAAAATCTAGGATGTTTAAATGAAAATTCAAAATCCTAAAATATTTAACCTTTTTTAAAGATATTAAATCTAATTTTCAAAATGAATACTTAGCAACTACTAAAAATTAAAAATAAAATATTTCATTTCTAATTTATTTCAATTATAAAAAAACATAATCTATTAAAATAATTAATTTACAATTTTATTTCCATAAAAATCAAAGTTTATTTTAGTGAAATACAGAGGAACTCTTTAAGCTCGTAAAAAACTTTCTTTGAATGGATCGATACAGAATTAAAACTAGAATCATCACTAAAATTTCTATATAATTTTTATGAAATTTGTGAAAGAGAGATTATCATTTAACTGCGCCAGTTAGGAGACTCGAGAGTAAATATGCTGTTCTCTTAAACAAATCAATTAAAAGAGGCAAATGTTCGGCTTTCCACATAACCTGATAAACTGACATTGACATATGAAAAATCGTAAGAGGAAGGCAGCCTTCTTTCTGGAGTCTACTATGAAGAGAACTGCGTCCGATGCAAATCCTCAAAGAAATCGTAATTCCATTACCAACAACGTCTCTGATGGGATTGCAAGAAAACTTTGTAAACAGAGCCGAAGCAATCAAGCATGCTACTCTTCTTATATTTCCCTCTTGCAGTGCTGCGTTAACATGAAATCTCTGCAACAAGGCAAGCTAGTCCATGCCCACATCATTCGGACTGGCTTTAAGCTAAATGTTTACATGGGGAATACCCTTGTGAACATGTATGCGAAGTGTCACAGTCTGGAGGATGCTCGCAGAGTATTGAACCGAATGCCGAAACGTAATGTGGTTTCGTGGAGTGTCTTGATTTCTTCTTATGCCAAGCATGGCCATAATGAGCAGGCATTAGCCCTTTATAAAGAAATGCAGCGAGCAGAGATTAAGCCGAATGAATTCACCTTTGCCAGCGTTCTCTCAGCTTGTGCTAGCTTAGCAGATATAGAACAGGGCAAGGAGGTTCATGAAGAAATTGTTAGAAATGGGTTTCAGTCTGATCTGTATGTGGGAAGTGCTCTTGTAAACATGTATGTTAAGTGTGGAATTGTAGAGTATGCACGCGATGTGTTTGACAAAATGTCTGAACGAGATGTGGTTTCATGGAATGCATTGATTGCTGGGTATGTACAGAATGGGCTTGTTGATAAGGCCTTCAAGATTTTCCTTGAAATGCCTGAGCGTAATGTGGTCTCTTGGACCGCAATGGTTGCGGGGTATGTTCAGAATGGGCATTTTGATGAGGGGTTGAACCTGTTTCATCAAATGAAACTGGCAGGGATGAAGCCAAACGAAGACACTTTTGCAAGCGTTCTCCCTGCTTGTGCCAACTTAGCAGCTTTGGAACACGGAAAGCAAGTTCATAAAGACATAGTTATGGCCGGGTATCTGTATGATGTCTTCGTGGCGAGTGCACTTGTAGACATGTATGCCAAATGTGGGAGCATTGAGGATGCATGCAGAGTGTTTGAGAAAATGTCTGGACAGAACGTGGTCTTGTGGACTGCGATGATCCTTGGATATGCCATGAATGGTTGCGGCAAGGAGGCCATCCAGCTCTTTGAGGAAATGAAAGACTATGGGATGAATCCAGACCAGGTGACATTCGTGGGCGTTCTCTCTGCATGCTGCCATGCAGGTTTAGTGAATGATGGCTGGCAATACTTCGATTGTATGAGTAGAGATTATAACATCACGCCAGTGATGGAGCATTATTGCTGCATGGTTGACCTTCTTGGCCGTGCTGGGCAGCTCAAAGAGGCAGAGGACTTCATCTGCAAAATGCCAATCAAACCTGATGCTGCTGTGTGGGGATCTTTGCTTTCTGCCTGTAGAGTCCACACCAATATAGAGATAGGTGAACGTGTAGCAGAACATCTCTGTAAGTTAATTCCTAACAATGCTGCACCTTATGTGCAACTGTCAAATATTTATGCAGCAGCTGGCAGGTGGGAATGCACTGAAAAATTACAAAACATGATGAGAGACAGGCAGGTAAATAGGAAGCCAGGATGCAGTTGGATTGAGGTCAATAAACAGATTTATACATTCCTGGTAGGAGACAAAACACACCCACAAACACAGGAAATTTATGCAGAACTAGAGAGATTGTCTGGGCCGATGAAGGAGGCAGGGTATATGCCCAACTTAAAATTTGTGTCGAATGATGTGGATGAGGAGCAGAAAGAAGATATTGTTTTCCATCATAGTGAGAAGCTGGCAATTGCATTTGCTCTCATCAGTACAACAACTGGGACACCTATCCGAATTGTAAAGAACCTCCGAGTGTGTGGTGACTGCCACTCTGCTACCAAGCTCATTTCTAGGATTGTTGGACGAGAAATTGTTGTGAGAGATGCCAACCGTTTCCATCATTTTATGAATGGGCTGTGCTCTTGTGGGGATTTTTGGTGATGGTTATTGAAGCTTATTCTAAGTATAGGTTTCCTAATAAAACAAACTTAAGTATTTTGTCCACATTGCAGTGGTAGCCAGGGGTTTAATATTATTTTTGTCAATGGGTTAAGTATTTTGTTCACATTGCAGTGGTGGCCAGGGGCTTCGTATTATTTTTGTCGACGGGTTTTGGTTAGATGGTTAAGTGGGGGTTGTGATATCCTCCTCCAAGGTTCAAATCCCTTAAGTTTTTTCCCTTGTGGGTTGTCTTGCCTGTGTAAGTGGGTCGTTTCAAACAGTTGGGCTCAAGTTCAAGTTTTAAGTGACTTTGGCGGAGTAGATATCCCCAACCCAACCCAACCTGCACCTTTTTGACTGAAAGGATCTTCTTTAAGTGTTGTAAGTTAGCAGCATGCTTGAGGCCAGGTGATAAGAGGAAGCATCTTGCCAAAGAAAAGTATATCATTAATCACTTTGAAAATCCGAATCATATCTTCCTTGAGTGTTGTAAGTTGTCAACATGCTTGAGGTCTGGTGATAGGAGGAAGCATCTTGTCCAAGAAAAGTGTATCATTGATCACTTTGAAAATCTGAATCATTTTTGGTGTAGGGTGCATCTTGTACAATAAGTATTATTTTGAATACTTTGGAGATCCAAATCATTTTTGGTGGAGTGAAAAAATCACCATATGGCATATAATGTAATATTGCAAGTAAAGTAATAAAGCAGTCGGTGCAGACCTGCCAAGTCATGGTGAGAAGTGGGTGCATAGTAAGCACAGAGTTACATTTGAGACCTGAACTTTGCTGGCTAAGGATCAAAATCTTATTAGCATTTTTGCAAAATCTAAGGATAAAAATCTTATTGGCAGTTTTGCAAAATCTTTATCATGATGAGTGATACAAGTTGAGAATCACTGGCATCTAAAGTACTACAAAAACATAAGCACTACAAAAATATAAGCAGTGAATTTTACTTGTATAAGGTTGCCCTTCACATCTTAGGTACAATACGCTAAAATCAAGTGTTTGCTTGTTTGTCATGCAACATTTTGGGAGGAAATGTTGCCCTCTATTGTATGTTGTCTGAGATACTTTTTCTGTAACACACCTGACCTCCTAAACCCTCTTAGGCTGGTGGGATGTCAAATTTTGTTTTCATTACGCTTTTGGTCTCGGGCTTTCACACTTACACGACCTCTATCCATCAACGTTCATGCGGGGACTCCTTCTCAACGTGCTCTTGTAACAAATCCATCGACTTGTCACCACGCACCTCTCAACAATTCTATGGCGAAACGCTGCTATGTAGACCAAGGGAAAATTTCCTTGATCAGACGATTGTGATTCACCCTGTGCAACCAAATCGATGGTTGACAGTACATCAGGTTCTCTACCCATCGGGAAAGCAAGTTTCATCATCCATAACTCCAATCCTGATCGAACTTCTCCGATGGGCTTCATCCCAACAAATCCAACAACCTTCGGGCCTAGAAATCAACGGCCCTAATCAAATCGATACCTAAAACCACGTGGTGTCTAATGCCTTGCCCATCCTCCACGTAACACGTTGACGGGTGGGGTCTATGACTAATCTACAGATGGGGTTACATCGGAATACCTCTCCTGTGGATCGACGGTTCTTGTCCATTCAGGGTCCTCCACCATCGAGATGCACCTACTCCAAGCGATCACGAGACCTCCTAATCAATCCTCTCCGATGAGACTCCTCCGATGGATCCGAATGTCCTCGGATCAACATGTCTAACGATTAGAGATCACTCAGAACCCCACAGCTACACGGTGTTTAACCGACACCACTCTTCATCTAAGCTTCTTCCTTGGGATGGATTGTTCCAAATCCAATGGTTCTGAACCCATAGGCATCCAAACCAATTGATTTACGGTCTTTCTCATTCTCGGGTTCTTGATATTGAATTTTACCCATCGGAGACTCCTCCTAAGTCTCTTCCTAGGCCTTCTCGATCTCTTACTTCTCGATAGGCTTATTGGTGAAGTGTCCAGGGCTTCTATGGCCCAAATCTCATCGGCTTGATATCCGATAGATCAACGACTCATCTTCTCTCAGAACTCTCCCATCGAAAGTCCACTGTGACTTTCCACCTTGGGCTTTCTCGATGGTCTCACCTCCTAATAGGCTTTCTCCTGAAGCCCAGATCTTCGACTAACAGTTGAGATCTACTCCTTCCACCGAATCAATGACTATCGTTCCTTTGAGTGTAAACAAGGGTTTTCAGCAAGATTAAGGGTGGTTTCTGAACTTAACAATCCCACGTTCTTTCCTACAAGGATTTAACTCAGTTCCCTCAGGCTACCAAACCACTTCCCCAACAACCAGAAACACTCTACCCAAACACCCATGTGATGATTTTATATCTTGCAAGCTTTCCATTTCAAGGGAAGGGTAAATTATAGGAATAACGGCTCGCACTAGCCTTCCCCATACATTCATTCATAGTTAACACAATTACAAGAACGAAAGTTCTTTTACTCTATCTAATTCAGGATCAACATTCATTCATTTACAATTAACTAGTTAAAATGAACAAAATACCAACTATGACCATTATAAAATATTCAAGAAAACATTACAAGTATAAACACTTATCTGTTCAGTTATGTTCCCAACCAACTGACTGAGGGAAATGCCTTTCCACCCAGCCGTAGGCTATGCTGAGCCGTGTCTTTCTACAACACGCCACCCTCGCGCCAGACCATGATACCACCTTGGGACTATTGTAGTTGATTTCCAAGTCAAAAAATGGTTCAAGAAGGTTACTCTCCTTCACTCCATTGGAAACAACAAAAGTTTCCCTCTTCCCACTGAGCTCTGGACCTCCATGAGTTTATCAAGCACTTTCTCAACTGGATTTCCTCTGCACAAGGGAGTCCCTTCTCTGCTACATGTTATCGCACAAATTGTAGATTGGGCAAAGCTTGACCCAAATAAGAAGATGGTGACAACTAGGAGAATACCTACCCACTGCCACCTTAGATAGGTACTCCCGTCACTTTAGAGGTGAAGTGATCACCTCAAGGGGGGAATCCGGGTGACTTTAGGGGGAAATGAGATGGAAAGTGATACTTATGAATGGATGCCCCTATAGGTCAAGTTACTAAATGGAAAGTGGCTTGGAAATGAGTCTCGGTAGTGGTCAATGGTTGCCAAGAAGTTGAGCACATGTGGATGATGATAGTACCTGCCCAAGACATAAGAAAAACCAAGTATACAAGCTATATGTTAAGTGGACAAGCAAGTTAAGCTTGATATCCTTATTTGTAGCAGTCAACACACACACACACACACTCACACACATATCAACGAACAAATAATTAATAAAGCTTCTAGATAAGATGCTAAAAGTCACGCAAATAATGCAAGAGATAAGCTAGTAAAAACTAGTACAACTCTATAAAAGCATAAGACTTTAGCATCAATGTAGGGCTGTTATAGACAAGTATTGTAGAGATATATTTGCAGCCTTATGGCTGTAGAAAACAAGTTGTTACAATGGAAAAATCAGCCACCAAAAATCACAAAGAATCCACCCAAAAGATGCGCTAGGACTAGTATATTATAGGGGTAAATTGTTAGCAACATCTGACGGTTGAATTGTGAGTTATAAATAAAAAATAGAATAATTTGCTACAACCCTAATGGCTGTAGCTTTAATTTAGTTGTAGCTCCCAAGAGACTAAGTAGACTAAGACGCCCTAGAGGCTTTAGCAACCTCAAAGCATCACGAAAAGTTTCCAAATTGAACAAGATCAATATCTCACTAAATCATGTTTACCAAGACAAACAATTTATTTCTCCAATGCAAACTTCAGATTAGTGCCTTTAAAAATGGGTGAATGGAGTCTTTAAAACACAAGTTAGATCAACAAGATCCCTAGGGGTGTAAAACCTCTTACTCCCTAGGGCATGCAAACCAAACTCAAGGTAGATCGAGGATGGTGTACACCCTTGTACTCCTCCAAGATACCTTGCAATAAAAGGCTTGTAAACTAGCAAATGCAAAGAACTTGATGGAGGGTGTATGCACTTATACTCCTAGGGTTTTAACCAACAATATCATGAAATGAGCAAGAAGAATGCAAATTTTCCTTACCAAAACCAAGAAACTTGCAAGATCAAACCCTAGTTTCACCAAGGCAAACCATCCATAACCAAGAACATGAGTCTCCAAGAGGTGCGCACCACCTTAGCTCATCCATTCATCAAGAGATATACCGAAAGTCATTTGCAATAGAGAGAGATACCAAAAATGCTCAAGTATAGCAAAAATTTCATCCAATTTAGTCTTCTCACAATGGGAGAGCTATGATCAAATGAGATAGGAATGATCTCCATTTATACAAAAACCTCTAATAAGAGTTTGTCCACAAAACTTAGGGTAAACCACAAAATAAGGGGACAACAACCTTTACTTTGCCCCTTTACATTATAAAATTCAAATTTAAACTTAAAAATTGCACAATAGAAACCCTAAGGTGATGTCATCTCTCTAAGGGTGACATTTTGACCCCTTGAGCAAGTCATTGGAGTAGAAGGTTGAGGTCGTTGAGGCTTCTAGAGCCTCCCTCTCATGCACTATAGCCCCCTCAAGTCATCTCCCACCAATTCATGCCAACTGTCAATGAGAAACAACTCTACCACCACAACCTCAACCCTAGGTGACGTCAAGCCCGCTTTGTATGTGTTTTGGCCTCAAGAGTAAGTTGTTGGGCAAGTGAGAGGTTGGGTTAAGTCTTCCATGGTGTCATCTCAAGACTCCAAAGGAAATCATCATCATCCGACATGTGGGCCCTGGTATCCAACCTGTGGGCTTCAAGCCCCAAGGAAGCCCAAGCTAGGCTTGTTCTTCCAAAATTTTCCACCAACTAGGTCTCGCAAAGACAATGAATACACCCTCCAAGGATGTCAAGTCAAATGCATCATGATGAGTAAATCAAATCAATAAAAGAGCCATCCAAGCATGAACATCCAAACTACCTCGTCAAAATAAACAAGTGCTCAAAGACCCTATGCAATTTGTCAAGTTTAGGTATGGGAGGGTTGACAAAGCAACCTATTGGGTGAATCGTACCTCAGGTTTAGGACTGTTGCCCAAGTGGACCTTTCTTCAATTCATGTGGATGAAGTGACATGGATGGGGGAAAGACTATTGGGCATGGGTTTCATGACATAGAAGGGATTGTAGTGTCTCATTTATGGGTGCCTTTGTAGAGGGTGTGATGCACCTCATTTTCAATGCAACCTTTTTCCAAGCCTGTTTATTGCCTTTTATTCTTTTAAGATGTTTCTAAGTTGAAGCCAAGGTGGGGCTTTTACATAAATATGAAAAACAATGCCCACACATGCTCCACCCTAGTCACATCATGGTTCCCCAAGTTGAAACATGTGTGGGGCTTCTACCTAAGCATGAAAAACAGTGCCCACACATGCTCCACCTTGGTTGGCATTTTGTATTAGTTATTTTTTACGGGTCCCATCAATTTCTTATGAGAGACATTTCATTATCTTCGGGATCCCCGAGAAAGCATATAGAAGGTCCATGATTGGATTTTATCTTTTTCTAGCTACAAGCCTCTAGGCCTTTAATCCCTTCTTCCCATGAAATGAAGGACAATCCCTTCTTGGGCCAATATACCCAAAAATCCCAAAAGGTAAGGAGATGAGGGGATGAAGTGTGGAAAGTGACAAGTATGGTCGGGAATGGCACGATGACTCATCAAGAGGACCTCCCAGTAGCAAACCTATCCCCAAGGGCGACCCACTTACTAGGGCACAATGTCAACCACCAAAGTGAAACAAGGAAAAGAGCATAATGTCCAAGCAAACATTACATAATCAAAAGCAGTTTAAAATGCAAAAAAATCAAATGCCTCAAATATCGAAATGACACTCACCATAATATTTGACTTGTACCTCATGGAGCAAGACCCAATGTCTTCTGGAAGCCAACTGATGTGGTAGGTACCATCGCGATGAACCTTGAACTGTGGTGACGAGGTGGGTCTCTATCTGTGCAAGTGGACACTACTGGTCATGTTGTCTCTCGAGACATCATCTCCTTAGTTATCCCTAGGAGTTGGGGATAATACTACATAGTCCCTAGACAACTTCTCCTTACCAGTGCCGGTTTCTTTCCAGTAAGCACCAAGTTGCAGTCCTCTGTTGCTCTAGTCTAGATATGGGTCTTCTTTGTTCTAGGGTGACCATTAAATTCTTGGGCAAGCTTTCTATTTTCTTCAGAAAAACAACCCAACTATTCTCAGTTGCTCAAAGTGAGAGAGATCCTCTGCTCATTGCATCACCATCTGTTTGTGAGTCTGCAAGTCACTTCTGCAAATGATTATCCTCTGTTCTTCTGTGTGAGTCCAATCTCCGCGCATCTATGCACTTGTTCTCTTCTCCTTTACGGGATGTTGGTGTTCTCTCTATGTGTCCCCCGTTCTTTTGGCCCTCTTACTCCTTATTCCTACTTCACCATTGGAATGTTTTCCTCTCCCTTGGGATCCCTGATGATTTCTGTCAGAAGCAAGTCCTCGATGTCAAGCTCCCCAATTTGAAGGGGCAACTCTTGGGCATCCTTCTGGCTGAGGTCTCAGTCAACCCTCACTCTTCCAAGTACAAAATCAATCAACAGTTATAACTGCTCAACCATCCAACCTGATCATCATTAAAATACTTCGTGGGTCAATGCAATCCAAGTATGTTGGACATGTAGTGTATTCACTTCATGTAGGTGTAGGTTGGATTGCTAAGAAAGCTTCCTATTTTCCTCATTAAAACTTCCTAGTTCATCCACACCAGTTCCACTTGTGGTATCATGACCAATACTCAAGGCTTCCTTCTCAGTCAGTTGTTTGGTGTTCTTTATTAACATAAACACAATTACATGCTCTAGTAATCATAATACATGAAGCCTTAACATAATTAAAGTCATGGGAGAAAATGAGGAGTTACATTCCCCTCCCCCTTAAATAAACATCATCCTTAGTGTTTAAAACACCATATTTACAAATTTATATAGGAAAAAAAAATGGGTATGCCATCCTCATGGGATCTTCTAGTTCTCAAGTGGCCTCATCTGCTCCAAAGTTCTTCCATTGCACCTTGACCTGCACGATGGCTCAGTTCCGAAGCAATGTTTCTTTCTTGTCTAGGATGCATTGAGGCATGGGTTGGAATTCTCCCTCTGGTTACACCTGTATCACAGTCCAATCAAAACATGATTAGAATAATGAATATACTTCTTTAATAAAGATACATGGAACACATTGTGAGCTCTAACAGTGGGTGGCAGGGCAAGTATTTATGCTACTAGTCCCACTCTTTTCAAGACTTCAAATGATCCACAATAACAAGGAACTAACTTGGAACAAGTTCCCATCTTTAGGGAAATCCTCTTGGGTTTCACCTTGAGATACACATGATCTCCCACCTTAAACTCCTTATGGGTTCTTTTGCTATATGCATAACTCTTATGCCTATCTTGGGTTGCTTTCAAATTCTTACTTATTTTGATCACTGCATGTTCCATTTCCTTTAGTGATTCGGGTCCAACTGTGATCCTATCCACTGGACTATCCCAACTGATTGGAACTCTGCATTTTCTACCATAAAGAGCCTCGAATGGGCTCATCTTCAATGATTCTCGATATCCATTGTCATAAGCAAACTCTATCAGGGGTAGATATTCTTCCCATTGTTTGGGTTGATGCATGACATGCATCCTCAACATGTCTTTTGTCACTCTATTTACCCTTTCGGTTTGACCATTTGTTTGAGGATGGTGGACCGTGTTGAATGCTAACTGCATTCCTAAACCTACAAAGAAGCCCTTCCAGAAATTCGATGTGAATTTCACATCTGTCTGAAAGGATAGTCTTCGGAAAACCATGCAATCTAAAAATCTATTTCATAAAAATATCAACAACAATTATAACTTTAAAAGTAGGTTTGATGGGAATTAAGTGAGCTCCCTTGCTTAGCTTATCCACCACAACCATGATTGCATCATGTTGCCTAGCTGTATATAGCAAACCAGTAATAAAATCCATGGAGATTGTCTCCTATTTCCATTATGGAATCTGCAATGGTTTCAACAGTTATGCAGGGTGCTTCTGTTCAACTTTGACTTGTTGACACTCCAAATATTTGGCAACATACCCAACAATATATTGCTTCATTCTTGTCCAGTAATAGAACTGCCTCACTATTGTTATCATTTTCTAATAACCAAGATGACTCGCATAAGGTCTCTAATGAAACTCATCCATAATGAGGTGCTTCAGCTCTACTGAATTAGGCACATACAACCTATTATTATACAACAATAACTTATTTGTTGTAATCTGATATCCCTTATACCTTTTTTCATTGGGTTCTTGTTGAAAACCCTCTCTTTCCAGATTGAAAAACTTATCTTCTTGCAATAGGGTTTTATTTTTTTTCCTGATGTCAAACTCACCTACACTTCTTGTTGCTAGGTGTGTTTTCTACACACTTTGGTTGAATGCATCAATCACTTTGTTTTCCTTCCCTTTTATATGTTTGATCTAAAAATCAAACTTGCTTATTAGTGCCAACCATCTGGCCTGTATAACATTCAACCGTGGTTGATCAAATAGATACTTCAAACCTCAATGATCTATCATCAAGACAAATCTTCTTCTAAGCAAGTAATGCCTCCACATCTTCAACGCATACACAATTGCTGCAAGCTCCAAGTCATGGGTGACATATCGTTGCTCATACTCATTTATCTTCCTTGACTTATAAAAAATGAGTTGTCCTACTTGCATAATAACTCCATCGAGTCCTTCCTTGCAAGCATCAGTGCAAACCAAGAAGTCTTTCTCAGGGTCTGCAATCTTCAAAACAAGGGCATTGGATCAATAGATGTTTCAACTGTTGAAAGCTGGCTTCACACTCTCTTGACCATACACATTTCTTCCCCTTCCTCTACAATGAAGTAATGGGATGACCAATCTTGGAAAATCCCTTAATGAACCTCCTGTAATTTCGAGCTACTCCCATAAATAATATTACCTCAGTTACATTTCGAGGGGTTGACCAATCCATGATTACCTTGACTTTATCGGGGTCCATTGCCACTCCCTCTATTGAGATTGTGTGGCTTAAACATTGGATCTCTTTCTAGAAGAAATCACACTTATTATATTTTCCATACAACTGGTGATCCCTAAGCACCTGTAGCACCAACCTAACATGCACCTCGTGCTCTTCCTTAGTCTTAGAATACACCATAATATCATCAACAAATACAAGAACAAACTCATCTAAATATTTGTTGAGAACACTATTCATCAAACACATGAAGGTGGCTGGTGCATTGGTAAGCCCAAATGGCACCGCCACAAGCTCATAGTTTCCATACCTTGTTCTAAAAGAGGTCTTGTGGATGTATTCATCCTTAATCTCGACTTGGTGATATCCAAATCTCAATTCGATTTTAGAGAATACTGTAACTCCTTTGAGATGATAAAAATGATCATCAATCATGGGCAATGGGTACTTGTTCTTGATCGTCATCTTATTCGATTGTTGATAGTCAATGCACAACTACAATGTACCATCATTCTTCTTCACAAACAACACATGTACTCCCCATGGGGATACACTTGGCTTGATATACTCTTTATCCATCATTTCTTTCAGTTGCACTCTCAACTCTACTATCTCCGACGTACTCATTTTGTAGGGTACTTTTGATGCTGGTACTACTTCAGGTACAAGATCTATTAAAAAATCAAGACCTTGCTTAGGAGGAAGTCTAGGTATCTTATCTGGAAATACATCTTTAAATTCCCACAACATTGGGTGATCCTCCACCTTCAGCTCCTTACTCACTGTTGCATTAAGCACTTATAATGCATACAAGGGACACCCTCTTCGACTAAACTTCTTGAGTTGCAATGCTAATATCTGCCTTACTGATATTGGCTTTTGAATTCCTTGCAACACCCTCGCTTTGCCTTTTTCATCTTCACAATCGAAGGTCTTGTCATAGAAATTCATTCTTGCCTTATGGACAACCAACCAGTCCATGCCCCAACAACACATCACATGATCCTAACGGTAGGATGTTCAAGGCTGCTTGAGTGCACAATCCACTCATTTCCAATGGACAAGTCTCTATTATCTCTGCCACTTTTCTTTTAGTTCCTATGGTCAATTGAACCAACCATACCTTTGCATGTTTCTTTCTTTGTAAGGCACGTGCTTCAACAACTTGAGGTGAAACATAACTAAGATTAGAACTAGGGTCAATCAAAATAGAAATATGTTGCTTGACAATTATACCTTCCAACTCCACCATAGAAGCTTGGTGGTCTACTTGTTGATTCTCAACAACTACATATATTTTTGGCACACTTCTGGCCACATCATTAACCATAGTAGCCGCCTGAACATGGTAGAATATTTTGTTGTCATGCTGTTTGTGAGGGAAATCTCTCAACATATGTGCCTCTCCACAACCCCAACACTGTAGAGGTTATTTCTTTTGCTCCTCTATTGTTTCTCTTTCCTGCTCTATTGGCCCATTTCCACTATGAGATGGAAAATTCTTCTAGTACATATTTCTACTCGGATGACCGAGCTGAGCACCTTTCTTGGGATTCTTATATGGGGATGATTTAAATCCCTTCTTCTGAAATCTAGTTTTATCCTTTCTCTTCCAATCCTTAAGAGACTACTTCCTATTCTTAGATTGATCATAACAACACTTAGCCTTCCTAATAGTATCTTCCAAAGTCTTAGGGTCATCAAATTCAATCCTATCTTGATAGGACTATGGAAATCCACTAAAGAAGCATTGTATTCTTGCTTTCTCATCTTTGAGGTAAGGAACATACCTCAACAACTTTAAGAACCTCTCATTATAAACATCCATGGTAAGATTCCCCAATTTGTGTTCATGGAACTATTTAGTCTTGCCATCAATATGTTTCTTTGATAGATATGAATTTCTGAAATATTTCTCAAACTATTTCCAGGTCAGATTGGTTTTTTTCAATCCCTTAACTTCTTCAAGGTCCTCCCACTATACAAAATATCCTCCATTTAGGTTGAAAATGACTATATTTGATTTTGTATTTTTCGAGTAATTATGGACCTGAAAATACTTTCTCAGCCCCAACAACCAAGCCTCATCTTCTTCTCCTTTATTGATTTCTCCATCAAAGGTAGGTGACTTAGCCTTCTTGAATTCTTCGGTCAAAGAACTCCGTGAGTGCCTCTTTTTCTTATTCCTAGGAATGCTAGACCTGGTGTCAATGCTAGACAACTCCTCTGTAGTGGTCTTTCCACTTGTTGACAATGTGGAAGTACATCCACTAGATCTGCTTCTCTTAGAATCTCGATGCATTTTCTTGGAAGAACTTCTTCCCACAATACTATGAGGCCGTCCATGCTTCAAAACATCTAAAGGGCTCTTCAATTTCTCAAACTGCCGCAGTCTTGCATTACTAATGACTAGACCTTGCCACAAGTTCTTCTGGATCTATGATAAACTCTGTAGTAATACTACATTCAACTCTACCTGGATGTCCTGAGCTCTCACAAGCCTTTAATTGCCTACTTTCAGATTTCTGGCAATGGCTACTAAATCTAAAGGGGTCTTCCTGGCCCTCCTACCATCAGATTCTTCATACCAAAGGTATGAGGTTTCCTCCATACTATGTTGCACCATTCACCTCTATTCCATTTTCAGTATGTCCTACGTGCTGAGATAATGAAACACTATTAGTCATTACAACAAAATTTTTGGCATAAAAATTCTCTGTCTTGTCAAACATCAATCTATTTTGACAATCCCGAGCTAGGACTCCATTCCTATTTATCAGTCTTGCTCAAAACTGTTGTCAATATTTATATACATAATTAAATCATTTACGAATAAATAAATAAATAATGCATATGTTTTATCATAAAGTTTCTCAAACATTCATGCGACATTGGCATCCCATTCAAGCCTAGACTTTGAACTATGCTCTAATACCACTCTGTAACACACCCGACCCCCTAAACCATTTTAGGATGCTGGGATGTCCAATTTTTTTTCTTTCAATATGCTTCCGATTTTGAGCTTTCACACTTACACGACTTCTGTCCCTTAGCGCTCATGCGAGGACTCTTTCTTCTTAGTGTGCTCTTGTAACAAATCCACCAACTCGTCACCACTCACCTCTCAACAATTCGATGGAAAAATATTTCTACGCACACTAGGGGGAAATTTCCCTGATCGAACGATTGTGATTCACCCTGTGAAACCAAATCGATGATGTAACACCCTGTTTCCCCTAGTTTGTAAATATAACTATAATGGCCAAGAAACTATGGAAAACTCAATATGTGTGAATGTTTGATGTGATGGACCTTTGTATAAATGGTCAATGAATGTAAATCCTATTGTTTACTAGAAAATGGATAAGTGTTACATGATTGCTTGAAGGGGGATGTGATAAGAGAGACCACAAATGCTATGAAAGAGATAGTGAAGGGGACCAGGAATGTTTTTTTTAACCTTCACCAAACCAGTACATTGCTGAATTTAATTGCCTAGGACCTGTTATCACCCCATAATTTATGGGAATCATCTTATGACTTGGATATTATCTGTATATGGCGATTTGGTTGACAAATGATATGGCATTCTTCAAATAATTTGTAGAAAGAAAAAGAAAAAAGAAAGAAAAGGGAAAAAGAAAGAAAAAGGAAAAAGAAAGAAAAAGAAAAAATAAAAGAGGGCTAAAAAGCAATTGAAGCGAAGGCCCCATGCAATAACAACAACTTGGTCATACCTTTCAAGCATGACCTAGTTCTTTTAAATTTTCAATGTCGATAGGTTAGTGAATGCATCTGATCAGACCGTCTAATCCTGATCAGATAGCCCCTAGGTTAGAACTAGCGAATAAATCTGATCAGACCCTCTAATCCTGATCAGATAGCCCCTAGAAAGAATAAAATCTTGACCCAACTGTTTAATTTGGGTTAATTGCCTTGTGACAGTAGGTTAGGACGTAGGTTAATTTCCTTGCCCCCCTTGGTGGTGTATATGAGAAATATCGAAAGAAAACCCATATGAATGCCCTTATCCTAAGTTTTCCTACACATGACATTCTCCGACCACTACCTATGGCTCATGCACTTTTCAAAGGCCCAGATCGCGGCGCTTAAATCAATGGTTCTTATAGCATTCCGGACCCCCCCACCCGTTCTTCCTTTAACGGAGGGGGGGGGGTCCGAAGTCAGTGATAACTTTTGCACAGATCTGGACGGTCCAGAAAGGAGCGCGCAAATCCACGGTTTACATTGGATATCGGACCCCCCCCTCCGTTCTGCCTTTAACGGAGGGGGGGGGGGG
>ML780283.1:27683-46629 GCA_009831015.1 Picea engelmannii
TTTTATAGCTAGCCTAATATCTTAATTCAAAACAGAGCTAAATTATATAGAGAGATCCCTCTCTGAAGCTGGAAGGGCTAGATCCTAGCTTCAAAAGCGGTTGGTTAAGGTTACCTTTGTATATTTCTTCTTTTCAACCTCTAGGAAATTTACAGAGTGATAACAGGACCAGAAGAGTCCTCCGACCCATAAATGAATTACAATCAAACTGGTAGGTGGGAAGACCTCCTCAAAGAGTTAATGAGGGGATGTGGTAGAGCACCCATTTGTAAGGCTTCCAGACCTGACCATAGACTGGGAATTCGAGCCACACAAAACCTTTCTAAAAGAGGCAAGAAGGATAGGTCTGGTGGGTAGAGAAGAATTGCGAAGAATGCAGATACAAGAGATTAAGCTCTCAGGTTCAAGAGAGAATTGGAAAAACGAACGTTCTGGTCGCAGGGAGATGGCTAGTGGGGTTTATGATACAAGATGATAAACAAGGCTAATCCTCTTTGATTGGCATCATGTAAACCATTTCCAAGGCCCCGTGGGAGGAGGAGATTAACCTTCGTCCCTACTTTCGCTGAGCCAGAAGAAGGGACTCTGTGCATAGTATCGTGGTCTAGCTTAGGGGTGGCTAGTGGTAAATCTGTTAGGAGTGATTGAGCCTATGGTTGGGAGGAAACATGCACCCCTTTTAGTAGTCACTTCACGTTATCTGGTTCTAATAAGTATTTTCCCTGTTTTATGTATTAATCAGGAATAATGTATGAATGCTTGGATTTATACATCTGTGTAATTATAAATGCTTTCTATGTGGAATAGTTATGATATGTGTATGCCTTCATCTCTTCATGAACTTACACTTCTGACTGATAGTTTGTATTCCCAACTTAGCTCCTGAGGCTACCTAGGGCATAATTCTGTAAGACGGACAAGATGGGAGATACTGCGTTGACCTGAACCTGTCCATCTGAAGAGGATACCTCTTTCAGACCCTTGGTCGTGTGACCGAGATTCCAGACCCAATTCCTTAACCATTTCATGATAAAGCTGAGGAAGAATAGAGAAGTTCAAACCTTGAAAGGAGAAGTTCTCTTCGTTTGGAAGACAAGCGGATGAGATCCGTTAGGGAAAACCCATATGACCAATACCCAGGAACCTTAGGCTAGGCCTAAAGAGGTTATTTCCTCTTGGCTTTGGAGCTCTAGAAGTTTGGGACTTTAGAGTATGACCGATGTTACCAACCTTTACGGGCCAAAGGTAACCGAGAGACTCGGTTTCCCATAAGGATTGACCGACATTAGGCAGTTCCTCGGGTAGTTAGGTGAACCCGGATGACCAACTAGGCCGGGATCTGAAACCTTGAAGGTCAGAGCCATGAAGGACTCAACACTGTAGAACGAGCGATCCTTCGGGTTCCTTCCTAGTTGTTGATATACCGGGGATGCGTGGCACTAGCCCGTTTTGTTCGGAGATCGAGCCCTTCGGGAGATAAGAGGAGTTTACATCACAACGCTCCTGAATGCCGAATCCCTATGGTAACAAGAGCCGTAGATTTAGAAATATACGTGGTCGGATATCGACTGTGAGATCCGAGGAATGTTAGAAGCCTGTCAGTCCGGGGTGACATGGACCCCATATTGATGTGTCACGTGTCACCCGGATCCGTGTGGATCATGTACCCTATAGGCTTCTTGGAACATAACACGTGTCAGTTTCCAATACATGTCCCATGGCCAACGTGGTTGGTGAGACGACCAAGACTCTGGGACTTTGGACTCTGGGGGATATGGGATATGGTAGGGTAGAGAGGCCCGACGGCCGGAGCCACGTGGTGAGCTTATGGAACTTCAGAAGTTCAGAACACCGAGTGATCTCGGGTGTAGATAATAAGGAGGCGTGAAATGTCGAAGTGTCGAAATGTCGAATCCCTCCACAACTGGGATAGGAGAAGAAGAGGTAGTTCAGTGATGGGATAGATTTGTGAATGGTCTTCCACTATGGGGGAAGGAACTTGGGAATAACACATGTGAGGTGGGTCCACGTGGCTCTCAACCAATAAAAACCCAAGGAACTTCAAAGAGATATATCCGAGGGTTCTAGGCTCGGTTTTGAGCATGGAGAGCATGGGTGAAAAACTTTGGATGATCAGAGTGTAATAGGAACCTCGAATGAAGGATTTGATCACCTAAGGAGAATGAAATTTTGAGTCCCCCTCCCTAGGGAAGCCACTCAGGGGTCGGGTGTGTTACAAATTGGTATCAGAGCATGGTTACAACACTTGGCCTTCTTGGGCTCATGGACAAGTTGTGTAAGAACCATATTTAAAGAATTTTAAGGGTGACACCCTACTTTACCTCTCTCCTAAAGAGTCTCGTGAAAGTCTTATTAAATAAAATAATGAAAGCTTTCTACTGTGTGTGTGTGTGTGTATTTAAGAAATATGAACTATGTGTTGTTCATGGACTAGCAGACTGTTAACTAACAACATGTGTTTTTTCAACACTCAAGCAACCAATGAACCGTGGGAAACTACAATCATAGAGGATGGTGACGCGCCATGAAGTGGGGGATGGCTCCCACAATAGAGACAAAGATTTCGACAAAAGGAGGGCGGTGGAAACCCCTCCAGATCTGGATGAAACTGTAAGAAGCCTCGTGGCCGAATTACAGAGTTGCAAGGCCGAAAACAAGAGACTGATAAAGGAGCAAGAATAACAAACGAAAATTAATGCAGTCTTGTTGCTGAGCTTATCCGATATATAGAGGCAGCTACAACATGGACCTACAACTAGTCACATGGACCGACGACATATGAAGAGAAGTCAAAGCCCACCCGAAATACAAAAACGTAGTCCCATAAGTGGCCACACAGGGAGAAGTACCTCAAGGAAGGTCCAACCCAGAGAAAAGGGACGCTCGTCAGGAGAATCCTCTGGAAAGGAAAATGGAAACTCTGAAGGATATTCTAGTAGCAGAAATAGCTCACATTCTCAAAGGAAAGGCAAGAAGTGAAAACATTCCAAAATTCGTGACCCTGAAGAGTTCAAGAAATCCAAACCACCCTCTTTCAATGGAGAGATTGAAAAGGGGGAAGAGGAAGAAGTGTGGATTCTTGGTTTAAATAAGCACTTCAGAGTTCATGGCTACTCTGAAAACTTGAAGGCTCGAATAACCATTTTCAACCTAAATGAAAAGGATTCCATTTGGTGGGAAGACCTTAAGAATGTGAAAGGAATCCATGAAGATAACCTATCATGGAAATAGTTTGAGAAACACTTCAAGAAGAAGTATCTATCAGAGAAATACTTTTACGGGAAGACTAAGGAGTTCTATGAACTCAAGCTAGGGCAACTCATCATAGAGGAATATGTTAATAAATTCCTTGAGTTGCTAAGGTATGTGCCCTACATAAAGGATGAAAAGGTAAAAGTGCAATGATTTATCAATGGTTTACCTCAGACCTACCGGAACATGATCGAGTTTGACGAGCCAAATACCTTAGAGGACACTATCCAGAAGTTAAGGTATTTTTATGAACAACTTGGGAGTAAGATAGAAACTCGCGAGGATTGGAAGAAGAAGAGCAATTCACGATTCAATAAGTTGTGGTTCAAATACTCAAGGCTTAAGAACTATAGGAAGGAATCTAGGATAAGCCTTCCTACTAGAAATGTATATCAACAAAATTTCCCCTCCCAGAGTGGAAATAAACCTTTTGGAGTAACCCCAGGAAGGACTGATAACCCAAAGAAGGAACCCTTGAAATGCTGGGGTTGTGGAGAAGAGAATTTGCAGAGGGATTGTCCCCACAGGTAGTATAACAATAGGAGATCCTACAACATCCAAGAAGCTACCATAGTCAATGATGTGGCTAGGTGCATGCCACAAATTTATGCAGCAGTGGATAATAAAAAAGACGTCCACCAAGCTTCGGTGGTGGAGATGGAAGGTATGATCGCCAACCATCTAGTTTCTATTTTACTTGACTCTGGTTCTAATTTGAGTTATGTGGCCCCTCAGACTGTTGATAAGTGTAAAATGCAACCAGTTAGACATACTAAGCCATGGTTGGTACAATTAGCCACTGGAACCAAAAGAAAAGTAGCAGAGGTCATACTAGCTTGCCAATTCATCATGGACGGGTTGCCCGCCCAAGCTACCCTTAATATACTTCCCCTAGGATATTATGATGTGTTGATTGGTATGAAATGGTTATCTGCTCATAAAACTAAGTTGGAATGTTACCATAAAACCTTAGAATGTGTAAATGAAGAAAGGAGAAAGGTAACCCTCCAAGGGATTCAGAAGCCTGTCTTAGTGAGACAAATATCATCCCTCCAAATGAAAAAATATTGCAGAAAGGGGTGTCCTATATATTCAATACAAGTGTTGAAATCTGTTGAGGATGACAGAACAAACCTAGAGGACCACCCCATATTAAGAGAATATAGAGACGTGTTTCCAGAAGAGGTATCGGGTCTACCTCCGAGAAGAGACATTGACTTCTCGATAGAACTTGCACCAGGAGCGGTGCCAGTGTCTAGGACACTCTATAGGATGAGTACACCCGAGCTAGTTGAGCTCAAGCTATAGCTAAAGAAAATGATGGACAAAGGCTACATCTGGACCAGTGTGTCTCCATGGGGAGCACCAGTCCTGTTTGTGAAGACGAAAGATGGTACACTTTGATTGTGCATAGATTATAGACAACTCGATAAGACAACCACAAAGAACAAGTACCCCTTACTGAGAATTGATGATTTGTTCGACCAATTAGGGGGTGCTTACATTTTCTCAAAGATTGAATTAAGGTCTGGGTACCATCAAGTCTAAATCAAGGATGAAGACATCCACAAAACAACCTTCAGGACCCTATATGGTCACTATGAATTTATGGTGGTACCATTTGGATTAACAATGGTTAAGCCACTTTTATGTGCTTCATGAATACTGTACTCAACAAATTCCTAGACAGATTTGTATTGGTTTTCATTGATGATATCCTAATCTACTCCAAGAACATAGAGGAGCATGAAAAACATATTAGACTTGTGCTTCAAGTACTAAGAGAGCATCAACTCTACGCTAAGTTTAGCAAGTGTGATTTTTTCCAGAAGCAAGTCCATTACTTAGGCCATGTCATTTCTAAAGAAGGAGTGGAAGTAGACCCTGAAAAGATCATATCTATTATGGAATGGCCTACCCCAAAGGATGTATCTAATATCAGATCCTTTATGGGCTTGGAAGGATACTATAGAAGGTTCGTAAAAGGATTTTCCAAGATTGGTTGTCCAATCACTACCCTTCAGAAAAAGGGGGTTAAATTCACTTGGACACCGGAATGTGAAGAAATATTTCAGGCACTGAAATACCTTCTGACTCACGCACCTGTGCTGAATATTGCAGACCCTGATAATGAATTCCTCGTGTGCACAGATTCCTGCAAGGAAGGAATCAGAGGATTCCTTATGCAAGAAGGACGTGTAATTTGCTACGAATCCAGAAAATTGAATGCACATGAAATCAATTATGTGACCCATGATTTAGAGTTGGCTTCCATAGTGCATGCTTTAAAAATGTGGAGGCATTAACTCCTGGGTAGGAGATTTGTACTTATGATAGATCATTGTGGGTTGAGGAACTTGTTTGATGAACCAAAACTCAATGCTAGACAATCTAGGTGGATGGATCTCCTCAGCGAGTTTGATTTTAAAATCAAACACATCAAATGAAAGAAAAATAGGGTGGCCGATGCCCTTAGTAGAAGTGTGAAAATGATTCACCTGGCAGCAGTGAGCACCTGTGAAACAAATGTCAGGGAAAGAGTTAGGAATACACAAGAAACAGACATTCTTCAAGACAGTGACCTCGTACCTAAGGCAAGATCCTACAGGGATAAAGTATGAAGGATATCAGATGCTGGATGAGGGTCTACTGACTTACATAAATAGATTGTATATTCCAAGTTGTGACAACTTGAAGAGGTTCATAATGGACGAAATGCACAAGAGACCATATGCTGGTTACCCAGGGTATCATAAAATGATCACGACCACTAGGAAACAATTCTATTGGCCTGGATTGAAAAATGACATAGCTGATTATTTAGCTAAGTGTCTAGAATGCTAGCAAGTTAAGGCAGAAAACCGGCACCCAACAGGGTTGTTACAACCTCTACCAATTCCAGAATGGAAATGGGAAACCATCTCCATGGATTTCATCACTGGATTACAAAAATCGGCCAAGCAAAATGATGCCATCATGGTAGTGGTGGAAAAATTGATCAAGTATTGTCACTTCATTCATGTCAAATTGACTTGCAAGGCAATAGATATTGCAAACATATTCATGAAGGAGATATTCAAACTGCATGACATGCCTAGGGATATTGTATCTGACAGAGATACAAAATTCACTTCAAGATTTTGGAAATCCTTGATGGTTGGTTTTGAGACTATTTAGCACAACCTATCACCCTCAAACCGATGAACAGACTGAAATATTAAATTAGATATTAGAAGACATATTAAGGATGCATGTAATGCATCAGCCTAAGAGGTGGGAAGACTACCTTCCATTGGTATAATTTTACTACAACAACGATTATCAAGAGTCCTTGAAGATGAGCCCTTTTGAAGCCCTCTATTACATACAATGAAAGACTCCAATCAACTGGGATAATCCAGTGGATAGAATTACAATCGGACTTGACATGCTGAAATAAATGGAGCAACAAGTGATCAAGATAAAGTAAAATATGAAAATTTCTCAGGATAGAAAGAAAAGTTACGTCGACAGAAAGAGAACTACCAGAGAGTTCAATATAGGAGACCATGTCTATCTCAGAGTTAGACCTAGGAAGAGTTCCCTGAGAATGGGAGCTTGTGCCAAGATGGCACCTCGGTATTGTGGACCCTTTGAAGTCTTAGAGAGAGTGGGACCTATAGCCTATAGGCTAGCACTCCCTCCCACAGTAAAGGCACATACTGTTTTCCATGTTTCATTATTGACGAAATATGTACATGACTCTAATCATATAATTCCCTGGTCTGTGATCTAGGTTGAGACAGAGGGAGAATTACTGCCAGAACCTCAATGCATACTAGACAGGAAGGAAACCCCACTCAGGAACCGAACCATTGCACATGTCAAGGTGCAGTGGAAACACTTTGGCCCAGATGAGGCTACATGGGAAATGGAGGATGCCATGAGACATGCATATCCATTTCTGTTTACTTCTGTATATACAAAGCATGTTGGCGGATATAACATGAAGGATGATGTTACTTTAAGGGGGAGGGAATTGTAACACCCTGTTTCCCCCAGTTTGTAAATATAACTATAATGGCCAAGAGACTATGGAAAAATCAATATGTGTGAATGTTTGATTTGATGGACCTTTGTATAAAGGGTCAATGAATGTAAATCCTGTTATTTACTAGAAAATGGATAAGTGTTGCATGATTGCTGGAAGGGGGATGTTCTAAGAGAGACAACGAATGGTATGAAAGATATGGTTAAGGGGACCGGGAATGGTTGCGTTAACTTTCACCAAACCAGTACATTGCTGAATTTAATTGCTCAGGACCAGAAGAGTCCTTTGACCCAAAAATGAATTACAGTCAGACCGGTAGGTGGGAAGACCTCCTCAAAGATTTAATGATGGGATGTGACATAACACCCATCTGTAAGGTTTCCAGACCTGACCATAGACTGAGAATTAAATCCACATGCAACCTTGTTGAAAGAGGAAAGAATGATAGGTGTGGTGGGTAGAGAAGACCTGCGAAGAACATCGAGACGAGAGGTTAAGTTCTTAGGTTCAAGAGAGAATTGGAAAAATGAACATTCTGGTCGCAGGGAGATGGCTAGTGGGGTTTATGATACAATATGATAAACGAGGTTGGTTCTCCTTGCTTGGTATCGTGTAAACCATTGCTAAGGCCCCGCGGGAGGAGGAGAGTAACCTCTGTCCCTACTGTTGCTAAGATGGAAGAAGGGACTCTGTGCAGAGCATCGTGGTCTAGCTTAGGGGTGGCTAGTGGTAAATACATTAGGAGTGACTGAGCCTATGGTTGGGAGGAAACAGGTACCCCTTTCAACAGCCACTTCACATTATCTAGTTCTGATAAGTATTTTCCATGTTTTATGTATTAATCGAGAACAATATATGAATGCTTGGATTTATACATATGTGTAATTATAAATGCTTTCTATGTGGAATAGTTATGATATGTGTATGCCTTCATCTCTTCGTGAACTTACACTTTTGACTGATAGTTTGTATTCCCAACTTAGCTCCCGAGGCTACCTGGGGCATAATCCTGTAAGACGACCAAGATGAGAGATACCGTGTCGACCTGAACCTGTCCATCTGAAGAGGAGAACTCTTTCAGATCCTTGGTCATGAGACTGGGATTCCAGACCCAAGTCCTTAACCATTTCATGATAAATCTCAGGAAGAATAAAGAAGTTCAAACCTTTAAAGGAGAAGGTCTCTTCATTTGGAAGACGAGTGGACGAGATCTGTTCAGGAAAACCCATATGAACAATACCCAGGAACCTTAGGCTAGGCCTAAGGAGGCTCTGTCCTCTTGGATTCAGAGCTCCAGAAGTTTGGGACTTCAGAGTATGACCGAACTTACCAGCCTTTACAGTCCGAAGGTAACCAAGAGACTCGGTTTCCCGTAAGGATTGACCGACGTTAGGAAGCTCCCCGAGTAGCTAGGTGAACCCGCCTGACCAACTATGCCTGAATACGAAACCCCGAAGGACGGAGCCACGAAGGACTCAACACGATAGAATGAGAGATCCTTCGGGTTCCTTTCCAGCCATTAATATACTGGGGATGGGTGGTGCTAGCCTATTTTGTTAAGAGATTGGGCCCTTTGGGATATAAGAGGAGTTTCCATCACAACACTCCTGAACATCGAACCCTTGTGGTAACGAGAGATGTATATCTGGAAATCTACTTGGTCATATCTCGACCATGAGATTCGAAGAATGTTAGAAGCCTGTTAGTCCAGGGTGATGTGGTGCAGTGACATCACTGAGGGTGACGTGGACCACAGCTTGATGTGCCATGTGTCACCCAGATTCATGTGGATCATTTACCCTATAGGCTCCTTAGAATGTAACACATGTCAGTTCCTGATATGTGTCCCTTGGCCAATGTGGTTGGTGAGACAACCGAGACTCCAGGAGTCTGGGATTTTAGACTCTAGGGGATTTGGGATATGGTAGGGTAGAGAGGCCCGACGACTCGAAGGTCGGAGCTATGTGGTGAGCTTATAGAAGTGATGAAACGCCGAATCCTTCCACAGTTGTCATAGGAGAAAGAGAGTGAGTCCAATCATGGGATCGATCTGTGAATGGTCTTCCACCTTGGGGGAAGGAACTTGGGAATAACACATATGAGGTGGGTCCACATGGCCCTCAACTAATAAACACCCAAGGAACTTCAGAGAGATATATCTGCTGGTTGTGGGCCCGGTTTTAAGTATGGAGAGCGTAGGTGGAAAACTATGGATGATCAGAGTGTAATAGGAACCCCAAATGAAGGACTTGATCACCTAAGGAGAACAAAAGTTTGAGGCCCCCTCCCCAGGGAATCCACTCCGGGGTCGGGTGTGTTACAAATGATTGACAATAAATCGGGTTCTCTACCCATCGGGAAAGAAATTTTTATCACCCATAGTTCCAATCCCAATCAAACTTCTCTGTTGGGATTCATCTCGACAGATCCAATGGTCTTTGGGCCTAGAAATCACCAGCCTCGATCAAATTGGTACATAAAACCATGTGGCGGATAACTCCTCGCCCATCCTCCACTTAACACATTGACATGTGGGGTCTGTGACCAATCTATGACTGGGGTTACATCAGAATGCCTCCCTTGTGGATCCATTGTTCTTGTCCACTTAGGGACTTCTGCCATCGAGGTTCACCTACTCCAAGTGATCACAAGACCTCTTGATCAGTCCTCTCCATTGAGACTCCGATGATGGATTTGATAGTCCTTGGATCGACACAGCTAACGATTAGGGATCACTTGGAACCCCATAATTGCACTGTGTTTAATCAACACCACTCTTTCTCTAAGTTTCTTCCTCGGGATGGATTGTTCTAGATCGAATGGTCCTGAACCCATATGCATCGACATCGATTGGTTTACGGTCTTCCTCATCCTTGGGTTCTCGGTATCAATTTTTCCACATCGAAGAATCCTCTTAAGTCTCTTCCCAAGCCTTCTCGATCTCTTACTTCCAAATAGTCTTATCGGTGAAGCGTCCAAAGATTCTATGAACTAGATCTCATTGGCTTGACTTCCGATAAATCAATGGTTCATCTTCTCTCAAAACCCTCCCATCGGAAATCCACTGTGACTTTTCACCTTGGGATTTCCCGATGGTCTCACCTCATGAAGTCCATATCTTCGATTAACGGTCGAGATCTTCTCCTTCCACCGAATCAACGACTATCGTTCCTCTGGGTGTAAACAAGGGTTTTTAGCAAGATTGAGGGTGGTTTGTGGACTTCACAGTGCCACATTTTTTCCTACAAGGATTTAACTTGATTCCCTCAGGTTACTATACCACTTCCCCAACAACCATAAACACTCTACCCAAACATCCATGTGAAGATTTTATATCTTGCAAGGTTTCCATTTCAAAGGCAGGGTAAATTATAGGAATATTGACTTGCATTGGCCTTCCCCATACATTCATTCATAGTTAACACAATTATAATAAGGAAAGTTCTTTTACTTCATCTAATTCAGGAATTCAACATTCATTTGTTCAAATTTAACCAGTAAAAATGAACAAAATACCAACTATAACCATTATAAAATATTCAATAAAACATTACAAATATAAACACTTATTTGTTCAATATTGTTCCCAACCAACCAACTAAATGAGGGGAAATTCCTTTCCACCCAACCATAGGCTATGCTGTACAGTGTCTTTTTATAACCTTCCACTCCCATGCCATGCCATGATACCACCAGGGGAATATCTTAATTGATTTCCATGTCAAGAAATGGTTCAAGAAGGTTACTCTCCTTCTCTCCACTAGCAACAAAATAAGTTTCCCTCTTCACACTAAGCTCAGGACCTCCAAGAGTTTATCAGGCACTTTCCCAACTGGATTTCCTATGCACAAGGGAGTCCATTCTCTGCTACACAGTCCCTCAATGAACTCCCCTTACCAGTGTTGGTTTCTTTCAATAAGCATCAAGTTATGGTCCTTTATTGATCCAGTTTGGATATGGGTCTTCTCTATTCTAGGGTGACCATTAAATTCTTGGGAAATATTTCTATTTTGTTCAGGAAAACTTCCCAAATATTCTTAGCTGCTCAAAGTTGTGTGCATGAGATCCTCTGCTCATTGCATCACCATATGTTTGTGAGTCTGCAACTCACTTCTGCACATGATTATTCTCTGTTCTTCTATGGGAGTCCAATATTCGTGCATCTACACACTTGTTCTATTCTCGTTTATGGGTTGTTGGTGTTCTCTCTACATGTCTTCTATTCTTTTGTCCCTCTTAATCCTTATTCCTCCTTCATTGTTGCATGTTTTCCTCTCCCTTGGGATCCCCAATGAATTCTGTCAGAAGCAAGTCCTCGGTGTCAGGCTCTCGAATTCGAAGGGGAAACTCTTGGGCGTCCTTCTGGTTGAGGTCTCATTCTACCCTTCACTCTTCCAAGTACCAAATCAGTCAACAATTATAACTGATCAACCACCCAACCTAATCACCATTAACAGGATCCGTGGGTCAATGTAATCTAGGTAAGTTGAACAATGAGTGTATTCAATTCATGCAAGTGTAGGCTGGATGGCTAAGTAATCTTCCTATTTTCCTCATTAAAACTTCCTAGTTCCACCTCATCAATCCCACTCGTGGTATCATGGGTAGTACTCAAGGATTCCTTCCCATTCAGTTGTTTGGTGTTCTTTATAAACATAAACACAATTATATGCTCGAATAATCATAATACATGAAGTCTCAACATAATTACAGTCATGGGAGAAAACAAGGTGTTACATTTTTGGTGGTTGATTCAAGCATCTTTGCATCTCATAGTTAATATTTTTCTCACCACAAATACATATATCTCAATTCCAACAAGTAATGAAAGATGAAAGCTGTGATAACAATGTGCATAAGAGGTTTCTATAATTTATGTACATGACATCTACAACAATTATAAGAATACAATGGAATGAGGATTCTTTAATAAATTTGAGTTGGATACTTTTCCAATGTGGGGCAAAAAGGAGAAAATGACAATAATTTTTCTCAATGGAATCAATTTGGACTCTTCATCTTTATATCTCTCGAGATTGTTTCAACTTTCATTCAATAGGCCAGTCATGGACAAGCTCCCTCCAAACATGCATATTTAATGTTAAGGAGTGGTATACCATGCTTGGATAGGAAAATTTTGTAAAGATGAAGGACAAGAATTGTAACAACTTCAGGAATTTCTTAATCCTTGAAGAACATTGGAGTTTTAGACTATGCTCACTTTCAATGGCTTCCTTTTTCATTACAAGCATGATATTTCTCAGCACTAAGGTCATGTTGTAGGCATAAAATGCAGTGTTGTATGGGGATGTGTCCTGCAAGGTTGGAGGTGTGCCCATCGTGTTTCCAATGCCCCTGGGATGGGGGGACTTGGTGAAACATTTCACCATGCTCCCCATTTTTCAAAACTTAGTGAAACATATACCGAAATGTTTCACCAATGTGCAAGACATATTTTTCAAAATGGGGGTCTTCTGGGCTCGACCCTTGAAAATCAGGATGCTCGGGCACCCCCCATGATTTTTTTTCTAGAAAACCACAAAAATTTTAAAAACAAACTTAAAAAAAACTATGCAAGCAAAAAATCCATTGGACAATAATGAATTTGTATGGGATGAATTGCTATGTGGGATTTAATTATTTATTTTTATCCCCCATGAGTTTCCATAAAATTTGGGGGGTGTCTCCACATGTCCCCACGTGTGTTTTCCTTTCTTTCTCTCGCACTCCCACATCCCATAAACTTGGTGGAACACTAATAAAATATTGTGTATGGTGAGTCCCAAATAAGGAAAAAATTACACTGGGAAAAACAAATCTGATAAATAGAGGAGATAACTCTTTAATTAAAAATATTAGTCATTTCAAATAACTTGTGAGAATATCTTAACACCTCATACTAAGCTCAAGTGTATAAAAAATTGGCACATTACAAACATAGTAACTTGGCGTAGGAGAAGGTTTGTTGTTGTAACCTTTTTTATTACTTCAACATAATTTCAACATAAATTTGAATATCCCCCGTATCGGGCGGTTGGGAATAAAACAACCTCGGGGTCCCCCCGGGCTTAGACGACATGCGTTACCTCCACCAACCACCATGACCACGTGCCCCCACATCATTCCCTGGCCTCCGTATAACTCCTTCACTCACGCCCTGCTTTGTCCAGCCTTCAAGAAATCCCCTCACCACACTCCACAGGTACCTGGGATGTAGCTCGCATTTACTCCCCCAGGCACAGACATTATGGCTATGACCATCATCGCCAAGAGTTTCCATAACTCCATCTCAACTGAACCTCTCTCGGTGATTATTACCTCTCAGATGGCGCTGTGTATTTTACCCCGCCACCCTCTGCTACAGTCCATGATCTCTGTGGAATTTTCTCTTCACCTTATAGGCCCTTGGTGAAACTCCCCCCACACCTTGCCATGCATTTCTCTGACCTATACTCCCATTTCTTCCACCCTTAATCCCTTCAACGCCCCTCTCCCTACCTCCACAATGGCATGCAATGGAAGGCATAGACACAGACGAGGTCGAGGAAGCTCTTCCTCTACCCGTCGACAGACTGGTTCTCGATTACTTGCCACAAATAAGCATGATCCAGAGGATTACCACGAGCACACCCCTCCAAACATCCAAGATGATATCAACCTGTTGGAGGCTAATGGTCATGTTCTTCAAGGTTTTGTGATGGAGGATGAAATTTGAGAAGAAGTCAACTCATGGATCCCAAATACTGGGGGGGTTCAGGCCAGGGAGTCCCAATACTTATGAACCATTGAACTCTATTGGCACATGATGCTAATCCTGGGTCGGACATTGGTTGATAGGAAGGAGGAAAAGGAGGATCTCACCTTCCAATTGGATGAAATTCAAGCACATGTGATGCTTTTGGACACCAATCTCAACCTCTTGGGAAAGCAACTTGCTGGTATGAACCTAGAAACAATCATTGTGCCTACTCCTCAGGTGCACCATGAGGATGGGACTTCACACTCATAATCTAGCATGTCTATTTTCATTTTGTCAATTCTGTTCCAGTTTTTTGGACAAAGGCATATGACCCTTCATAGCCATTTCTTAGATAAACAATCTCATCATCAACTTCATAGGCACAATATCTATTTTAATTACAATAGCATTAGGTTTTCCATCTTTTCTAGACATTTCTCTTATGAAAAAATAGACAAACTTATGCGCTGCTACTGGTTTGGTTTCCAAAGTGGCAAGCCAACAACATGATTTTTTGTAACTCTTTCTATGATAATATAATTTGCTCATGATTACTTATATATATATATTTTGGACAAAGGCATATGACCCTTCATAGCCATTTCTTAGATAAACAATCTCATCATCAACTTCATAGGCACAATATCTATTTTAATTACAATAGCATTAGGTTTTCCATCTTTTCTAGACATTTCTCTTATGAAAAAATAGACAAACTTATGCGCTGCTACTGGTTTGGTTTCCAAAGTGGCAAGCCAACAACATGATTTTTTGTAACTCTTTCTATGATAATATAATTTGCTCATGATTACTTATATATATATATATATATATATAAACATAAATTTGAATATGGAACTATAGAGAGATGTTGTATCACCCTATTGTCTAATAAAGATAAAATATCTTATTAATATCCACTTGAACTAATTTCTCTTTTCAAGCACGTGTTAAGTCCCTTTGATAGAAGTCTAGGGAAACCAACTCCGGGGTAAAATACTTTCCCTCACATACACAAGGGATCTTCACCTTTTGGATTTTGAATCTTTATTTTTTGCATGGAAACACCCAATCCCAACCTCTAAGCCACAATTTGATGGATCTAACAAAAGGGACATAGTGTGATAACTTCTATAATTTTCAAATGCCGGTCTATGTTTGTTCGATTGAAAAAAATGCACATTTTTTTGTTTTGTTTTTCTACCGTGAGAATATATAGGGTAAAATGCACCTATAATAAATTATGGAATTTTATTGAACATGTTTTGTTAGGATTTATGCTCGCTGCCTCTTGCTCCTTGCCCATGTTTTCATTTGAGTGGGCGTTCTTGCAAGAGTTGACTCTAGGCTGTAAAAGAGCCAAGCCTTAGCACATTTTAAAATAAATAAATTTTTTTGATTGATCAGTCATAGAAGGCTTCTAGAACTAGGTCTAAAACAATCATTTCACTCATTTATAGATCAGAAATGAAAAGGCATGACCTCATTTGTCTAATTCATTTTAAAATCATGAGGATGGATAGAAGATAGGGGATGAACAAAACTGAAAGAAAAATCCAGGTATCTAATTCTGATAAATCTGGTCTTCCTTTCAATAGAAGAAATAACACCAAACTTCAAATATCTGAACACAGGTCTTGTCTCACTCAGAGCAAGACAGAGGAAAGGCTATGAACAAATAAAACTTGTAAATAAGGAAAAACAATTAAGATGCAGGTCTTGTCCTACTCACGACAAAACAGAGGAAAAACTGCACTTTAAGGAATGCTTTAAATTAGCTATAGCAGAAGTATTACTGAATTGTAACCATTACAAGCTGAATTAATGAATGGAAGGAAGAAAGCGAAGTGATGAAAACTTCTGAAACAATAACACAGGAAGAAGAAAAAATTAGACAGTGACAAGGTGTAGAATCTCTTGGCACTCTGTTCTATATTTGCTGAAAAGAAATGCATTACAAACCCAGCCTCCAAAAGGCTCCTGGGCTGTTTTCCCCTCCTTTTCTTCAAGAAGATACAATAATATATGTCTTCTGCCCCCTTTCTAATAACTAAAAAATGATTCGGATTCCAAAATAAATCCCTCTAGAAATGAAAAGGCATTTCATGTAGGTATTGAGGTCGAAATCCTCCCAAAAGATAACAACAGTTACCACTAAATTCAGAAACTTTCTGCCATAGAAAATGGGTCGAATTGCTGAAAAATGGGGCTGCGGTTATGGTTTTGTATATCTCGAATCATGACAGCTATGTATAAAATGAAAGGTTTTTGTTCATCTATTTTTTCTGACCAAAAATGTCTCTCGGTTTCCTAAGATTCATTTCCATTTTCCCCAGATCTACCTTTCAAAAATATGTGTCAAACGGAAAAATTCTGAGATCCAAAAATTAAGGCTCAGAGATGGATTTGATTCTCCCAATATATGATACCTATAGGAAAACTGAGGGAGGTTATTTATCTCTAATGTGTTAGGCACAAAAATCTCTGACCGTTTCTCAAAATGATATTCGAGTCACTCAGAATCATCATTTTAAAAAGATGACTCAGCATAGTAAAAAACGCCACATTTCTGAAAACAAACCTCCTCTTTCGGGGGACTTTTGACTACCTTCCCAAGCTCAAAATGAAAATATGAATGCACCAATGGAAAGACTAGGATCTTTAGATGTCAATCAACCATTTGAGCTCACAAAACGACCTCTCCACAGCTGAGAAAACTGATTTTTTGCTGAGGCAGTTTTTTGCATATGAAAAATCTGCGATTTCGGTGGCTAACACGTCAAAAACAAAGGTATCTTAGCTGTCGAAAGTCCTGGATTTCGGTGGCTAACAGTGCGATTTTGGAGCATCGTAAACCACCGAAAGTCCTGAAACTCCGATTTCGGGATTTCGGGTTTCAGGAAATAGAAAACAAAAATTTCGTCGACCAAACCTCCGATGGCCAAAACCCGAAATGATGACGTGGCATTTTGTAAAACCTTATTTTAGTGATTTTATTTCCGTTTATTGCATTTTATTTTTATTTTTTATTTTTTTTGTGCCTCCTCTTGAGCTCTTCCTCCATGTGATGCTTGAGTGCTTAGTCTCGGTCGATACACTTTCAGTAGTTAAGGGCATATGAAAACTGAGATTTAAGCTACCGAAAGTCTGCACTTTCGGTAGCTAAAAACTATAATTTTTTTCCTCCTAAGCTACCAAAAGACAAAATTTCAATATTTGTTCCTGTTAATATTATGGTAGCTTCAGGAGGTATGAACCTCTATTATGACCTATGACGAGACTAGAATCCTCCGGAAGGAAGCAAAGAATTGAAGGAAACCCTAGAGAAGTTGTCGACTGAACAAATATATTTATATTGAATTTATTGATGCCCAGAAGGAGAAGTCGACCCTAGTTAGACTGGCCATTCCACTATAAATATAGGGCACCAGTTTCATTATTTTTCATCTTAGCAGTTGCAGTGAGAGCTAAGTCTGCGCAGGCAGTTGCAGGCAGCAATAGTTTTGTGCGCAGGTTTTCTGGGAGAGATGGAAAGTGGTGCGCTAGCTTCTGGGTGGGATCATATGTTCAGTTTAGTTTCTATTCTTTTGCTTGGTTCATTTAGCCTCTCTTGGCTATTTATTGCAGCCAAAATTCTCTTCTCGGTCAAGGTCAAGGTGCTCGGAGGGTGGCTTAAGGCCTGTGGTTGGGTGACAAGGGTATCGTCAATGGTTAAACGAGCACAATACTCTATATTCTAACAGGTTATGGGCCCACACCCCCTTCAGTCAGCCTAAAACGTTGGAAGGAAACATAACTGCTAGGTATTGAGCTCATTGAGGAATTGCCGCTAGGGTTACTAGCAGGAGCATCTTCCAAAGAACTGCAGCTAGGGTTACTAGCAGTAGCAGTTGCAGAAACCCCAATTCTTAGATCCGACACCTTGTGATTGAGCATCTTGCTTAAGGAGAAGATATCCAGATGTGCCCTAACTCAATGCACCTATTGACTTTCTCAGAAGAGAGAAAAGACGCAGTTGAAGTTTTGGATCAAGGCATGACCAGTTATAAGTCAACCAAAGACATGTGCGAAACAATCAGTCTCTTACATTACTCAACACTTACCGGGACAATTGAAGATGATATGTGGATAATCGACAGTGGAGCTTCCAGGCACATGACGGGAGATCAAGCTAGACTCTTAGATCTAAATGAGAGAAAGACATCGTACAAAGTGGAGCTTGGAGACAAAAGCACCTACCCCGTCGAAGGATTTAGACAAGCCTCCATCAAATTGGAATAAGGTAATCATGTTCACTTAAGCAATGTTCTATATGTACCTGGTTTAGAGAAGAATCTTGTATCAATATCATGTTTAGAAGACAAAGGAAACATAATAGCCTTCATAGATGAAAAGGTGTTATCATGGCATAAAGATTCCAGCATAGAAGATGCTAGGGTTATTGGAAGACGTGAAGGGAATCTATATAGACTACTAGAACGAAACGAAGAATCCATAGTACATGATGAAGTCAACCCTAATGAGCTTTGGAATAGAAGGTACGCTCATATAAATTATCAAGCATTACCTTTCCTCAGAAAGATGGTTGAAGGGATACCGGAATTGAAGTCTACACACGAAGGAATTTGCAAGGGATGTGCCCTTGGGAAGAACATTAAGAAACCATTCCCAAGCAACAACAACAGATCTAAGGAAACCCTAGATCTAATACAATCATATGTTTGCGGTTCAATGACAGTCAAATATTTAGGAGGAGCTCTATACTACTTAACATTCATAGATGACTATTCAAGGAAGACGTGGCTATACCTACTGAAGTCAAAAGATGAAGTATTCAGCAAGTTCCAAGAATTCAAGGCAGAAATAGAAAACCTTACGAACAAGAAGATCAAGACATTAAGAAC
>ML780283.1:51478-68740 GCA_009831015.1 Picea engelmannii
CTTCAAGATCATCTGCAATGGCATCTCCAAAATCATGGCACAATCTTGTCTGAAGACCCTCATCCCTCCATGAAAAATCTGCAGCAAGTTGTTCTACAAAAATGATGAAATAATCATCACTATACTCATCATATTTAGGTTCAACAGATAACTCAAGAGGGTCATCAGTCAGACAAAAACTCGAGACATCAACTGTGGATCTCTCAAGCAAAGGACACTTTGTTACCTGTTTATTTCATAATCATACTTCTGCAAATCACAGTCTAAAGCATTTTCGAACAACAAACTTACTTCAGGATCATTAAACATGGCAACCATATCTTTTTCATGAAACAAAGAAGAGTCTAAAATCTGATCTCCTGGCAGGAAATCATCATAAATAGGTTCACTAACTTCCTGTAAAGTTCCATGAAATACATGATTTTCATCATTTAAAAATAGATTTACATTTTCAGAAATGGAAGAAGTTTGACACTCATATCCGGGACTGTGTGAAAGCTGCAAATCTGTGTGAGTAGGGGCTGCAACATAGTTGTGCAGGAGCAGACCCATATCTTATTTAGTTAAAGGAGAAGGTGGTCTCTGTATTTTCTGGATAAAACAACAATCCTTCCTTTCTATCTCTTTTGCAGGTTGACCGTGATGGTGAATATCTTCTTCTTGAGTAAGTTCACAAGATCCAACATCTTTATGAGCCAACTCTTCCTCATACTGATCATCTTCATCAACTTGAGAAATTTCTATTGTTTCTTCCTCCTCTTTAAGAGGATTTGTATGATCTTTTTGTCTTATGAATCCTATATTACAACAATCTTCAAAAAGGATTTCAACTGAATATATCCTCTTACAATGTTGATGAAAAAGTGTGTGAAAACATCTCAATGAAGGAATACTGGAGTGGGATAAATATTTATACCAGAGTCTAGCATCTTTTTCCAATGAAAACATAAACAATTTCGTGAGGACATCTTCATGATGTACATTTAATTCCTCCATGAGCTTGTGGAATTCAAACAAGTGTTGTCCGAGATTGTCGTCCTCATATTCTCCAAATTTAGGAAGGATATCTTCCCAAATTTTAATGTCTGGAACAGTGTTTGGAAAGCCATAAACATTTGTAAAGTCCAGAGGGGCAAACCTTGCAGCAATTCAAGCAACGAACGAATTCGACATTTGAGACCAGTGGAGTCGCCAACAAAATCATGTAGAGTCTACGAACCAAGGAGTCTCCAAGTGAATGATCACAACCAATTGAATGCCTATCCCTTGTTCACCATCAAGAGATAGATCTGAACTTTGTTGTATCTCAGGGAAGATAACTTTGTCCTCTGTCCCCAACAATGGCGCCAGAAAATGTTGTCGTAAGAGTTGACTCTAGGCTGTAAAAGAGCCAAGCCTTAGCACATTTTAAAAGAAATAAATTTTGTTGATTGATCAGTCATAGGAGGCTTCTAGAACTAGGTCTAAAACAATCATTTCACTCATTTATAGATCATAAATGAAAAGGCATGACCTCGTTTGTCTAATTCATTTTAAAATCATGAGGATGGATAGAAGATAGGGGATGAACAAAACTGAAAGAAAAATCTAGGTATCTAATTCTGATAAATCTCGTCTTCCTTTCAATAGAAGAAATAACACCAAACTTCAAATATCTGAACATAGGTCTTGTCTCACTCATAGAAAGACAGAGCAAAAGCTATGAACAAATAAAACTTGTAAATAAGAAAAAACAATTAATATGTAGGTCTTGTTCTACTCACGGCAAAACAGAGGAAAAACTGCACTTTAAGGAATGCTTTAAATTAGCTACAACAGAAGTATTACTGAATTGTAACCATTACAAGATGAATTAATGAATGGAAGGAAGGAAGAGAAGTGATGAAAACTTCAGAAAAAATAACACAGGAAGAAGACAAAATTAGTCAGTGACAAGGTGTAGAATCTCTTGGCCCTCTTTTCTATATTTGCTGAGAAAGAATGCATTACAAACCCAGCCTCCAAAAGGCTCCCGGGCTGTTTTCCCCTCCTTTTCTTCAAGAAGATACAATAATATATGTCTTATGCCCCCTTTCAAATAACTAAAAAATGATTCGGATTCCAAAATAAATCCCTCTAGAAATGAAAAGGCATTTCATGTAGGTATTGAGGTCGAAATCCTCCCAAAAGATAACAACAATTACCATCAAATTTGAAAGCTTTCTGCCATAGAAAATGGGTTGAACTGTTGAAAAATGGGGCTGCGGTTATGGTTCTGTATATCTTGAATCGTGACAGCTGTGTATAAAATGAAAGAGGTTTTTGTTCATCTATTTTTTTGACCAAAAACCTCTCTCGGTTTCCTAAGATCCATTTCCATTTTCCCCAGATCTGCCTTTCAAAAATATGTGTCAAACGGAAAAATTCTGAGATCCGAAAATTAAGGCTCAGAGATGGATTCGATTCTCCCAATATGTGACACCTATAGGAAAACAGAGGGAGTTTATTGATCTCTGATGTGTTAGTCACAAAAACCTCCGACCGTTTCTCAAAATGATATTCGAGTCGCTCAGAATCATCATTTGAAAATGATGACTCAGCACAGTAAAAAATGCCACATTTCTGAAAAACGAACCTCCTCTTTCAGGGGACTTTTGACTGCCTTCCCAAGCTCCAAATGAAAATATGAATGCACCAATTGAAATCCTAGGATCTGTAGATGTCAATTGACCATTTGAGCACACAAAACGACCTCTCCACGACTGAGAAAATATATTTTTTGCTGAGGTAGTTTTTTGCATATAAAAAATCTGCGATTTCGGTGGCTAACACGTAAAAAACAAAGGTATCTTAGCTATCGAAAGTCCTAGATTTCGGTGGCTAACAGTGCAATTTCAGAGTGTCGTAAACCACTGAAAGTCCCGAAACCCCGATTTCGAGATTTCGGGTTTCGGGAAATAGAAAACAAAAATTTCGTCGACCAAACCTCTGATGGCCGAAACCCGAAATGATGACGTGGCATTTTGTAAAACCTTATTTTAGTGATTTTATTTCCGTTTATTGCATTTTTTTTTTTTTTTGTGCCTCCTCTTGAGCTCTTTCTCCATGTGACGCTTGAGAGCTTAGTCTCGACCGATACACTTTTGGCAGTTAAGGGCATATGAAAATTGAGATTTAAGCTACCGAAAGTCTGCACTTTCGGTAGCTAAACACTATAAATTTTTTCCTCCTAAGCTACCGAAAGACAAAATTTCAATATTTGTTCCAACAGTGGGGATTTTTCTCCTCCTTCCATCCCTTTTCTCAAGCAATGACCTTCAAATCTTTGGCCGATTCTGATGTGAAAAAGTCCAAGATGAATGTAAGTGGATCTTCTTTTCTATTTATAAAAATATCTAAGTGAACATGTATTCTGTTTAAATTGGGTACCCCACCAATAAGGCCATGATATTTGTGGAAAATATTCTCATGGGAAAGTTCAATGGATCTCAATGGAGTTTGATGAATCTAAAATGGTGGATTGAACAACATTGGATGCCTCTCATCCAGGGTTCGATAAGTCATTTTTATTTTGGCAAAGGATTGCATTCTTCTTTGTTTGAACATAAAGAATATAGATATATAATCTTTAGGGGGATCCCCTTGTTTTGGGCCCTAATGGTTTATACTTGAATCACTAGTCACTAAAATTTGACCTCGAGGAGGAAATCCCAACAATGGTTTTAGTGTGGGCTTGTTTCGATTCTTCCCATTTTTTTTGGAATGATGAAGCTTCGAAGGAGATTGGGAATATGCATACCTTGATGAATCATAGGTAAATTTGGGGATATATGCATGCTCCAAATAGGTGTTAATGTTGATCTTCAAAAGAGTTTTCCAAGAAACCTAGAATTGTTTCTAAGGGATTGGTCCATGTCCAAAAATTGGACTATAAATAAATCCCATTCAAGTGTAATTGGTGTCATGACCATGGTAATTTTGCTAAATCTGACCATAAAATAAACTCTCCAAACAACACTTATCCATTTGTTCCTAAAGAGGACGAGTTTTAAAAGTATCCAACTCTGGAACAAAGAAATAACATAGCCAAAATCAATAGAAAAACCAACTTTTGATGAAGATTTAGAAAACGTGTAGTGCTTGGAAATGATCCCCAACCATATCAAGAAAATAGAGTAGGAGCCTCATCAAGATCACCCTTTGATTGACTCCCCTTAACCCCTTAGTGTGGAAATCAAAGTGATTTCAAAGGAAGTGGAAATCCCACCTACCTATAAGCCAATTTCAGAATTCAAGGATCTTGGAATTCAACTTGATTCCCTAAGTCAATGTAACTCTTCTAGAAAGGGTTGGGAGAACCCCCAAAATTTCCAACCATTCACATATCTTCCTATCATTTAGAGGAGGAATTCCATCCCCACCCCCTTTCCCCTCATTGATTACAAATTGAATAAAATAGTTGGAAGGAAAGTGAAGAAGGCAAGTGACCATTAATAAGGCCTTTGTGGCATGTACAAATAAAAACCCTCTACATTATGCAAAGTATATTGTGGAATTGTAGAGGGTTCAAAAGCCTGAAAATAAGGAAAAGTTAGAAATTTAAAGTAATAGATTATAAAAACTTGTCATGGTTTTTCTACAAGAAACAAAGGCTCGTTCACAAGTCTTTTGCATCTCTGAAAACATATTTCTTGAACTATATTGATTTGGTTTTCAAGGAATCCATAAGCTTTTCAATTTGGCTTTCCATGATTTTGGATCCCTCTTTTATGTAGTTGAATAGTGTGATATCCTTGCTTCACTGGATCACAATGTCTTACTGAATTATGCAAATTTGTTAGGCCTTCCAAATCCCAAATGTTTATGCTCCCAATAAGTTTTTGGAGAAAAATAAATATTGCTCTTTGATTTTAGAGGCTTCTTTAAAGCTTCCTTCTATTAAACGTGATTTTAGCAGGAGAATTCAACTCGGTGTTAAGAAATAAGGAGAAAAAGAGTGTTTCCTATGTGTGAGATCCTCACAGGGAAAACATTGATGACATCATGTTTAGAGTGGGGTCTTAAAAACATCTATCCTAGGAATGGAAGATATGCATGGACTAATTAGACAGTGGAGTCTAGTTTCACGGTTAAGCATTTGAACAAGTTTTTAGTTCAATACTTTTTTTCTTAATGAAGGTCTTGTCCTCTCTTTTGATATCATCCTTGGTTCTACCTCTTATCATAAACTGTTCTCTTTAGACATATCCTCCCTAAAATACATGGTTCTTATTCCCATTCGATTCAATCTAGGTTGGATTGAATCAAAAGGATTTCACGATTTAGTCTGTGTAGTGTATGAATTTTTCACTTAGTTCTCATCTTACACCCACCTCCCTTTTGGTTATGGTGCGGGAGATGTTTCTAAGACACTTCTATACACCCAATACTTGTGGGAGACATGAGGTATACCACATTTCCATATGGTTTATATGTGTTGGTTAGACTTCCTTGTTTAGTCCCTTACCTAGAAATAGATGTATGAGTGTGGTTTTCCCCTTTTCAATGTCTAGTACCTAGGTGGGCTCCTTTTCCCATAGGTTTAGTTCTTTATTTTCTCTTTCTAGGACTTTTTGGGTTTTTCACTTAGACATTATCTTCCTATTTGGATCAATCTTGACATACATGCTTAGATTTGACTTCTTGATTAGTTAAATATGCATTTTGTACGTTCGCTCAATGTTCTCATATTCATTTGAGGGTGTCACACAAAGGCTTAATTGGTCAAATTTGATCTCCCCATTTTAGTCCTAGTTGTTACCTTTGATACACAAGTCATTTAGCCTAAGCCACAATTGTCTCTAATGTATCAATCTACCTTGCAAAACCAAATTCTTGTTTATGTAAAAAAACTCATGGCTTACTCGTTAAAATTGTGTTTCCCTAGTCAAAGTTAGGATTAGTACCCACAAAAGGATGGATTTTCCCAATAGTTATCTTGGTGTTTACTTGATGCCCCTATATCATTTCCTTTTCTAGAAACACCCTTCATTTTTGCTTGTTATGGACCTTCTCTCCATTTTTTCTTGTTATGGACCTTCTTCTAATTTTTCTCTCCAATGCTTAGGCAAGGCGCACACTATCATGATGGGTGCAAAGACATGACCAGTTGACAAGTTTTCTAAGAGAGCACTCAATTTGGTGCGATGGAGGGTACATTAGGAATACTTGGCAAGACACACAATGAGTCTGAGAGAGGGCATGTCGGGCATGCTTGGAAAGTTGCACGACGAGTCCTTAAATTTGGTAGCCTCGACCCCACATGATGTTTGTCCAAATATTGAGATCGTACACCTATTAAGGGCGTGAAACACCACAATGATTCTCGCTTGGCTATATGGAAACACCAAGGATACGTTTCATGGACTACGTCTCTTCATCTAGATCATACCCATAATCCATTCTAGGCTATGGGTGAGTCACACTCCTACTCTATGCAACTCACTTGTACTATTAGATAAATTGTTACCAACTTAACACTTAGTCATTTCAGCATACATCCATGAACTTGAGAAAAAAAGAGAACACTTGCAACACAAACAAGAGACACACACACGTATAGTGTGGGTGGCAGAAGACGTGCCTAACACCTGGCTAAGTCTTATTATTGTAAAACAATGAAAATATGAGCACTACTATCTCGGTTTACAACTTGGGAAGAGTAGAACAACTCACCTCACCTCACCAAGACTCTCTGTCGCAACAAATTTTGCAATCCCTGCATTGCATCCCAGATGTGCACCCACCACAAACTCACCATCTCTTCTCTATCACAAGACTTCACCAAGATAACACATGGTTTTTGTTCGACCTCATAACATGCATCACCTAGACTTGTGACAAGAATTCCCCAAACTCCCCTTATGTGTCCCACTCTTGGATACTTGTCTTCCATGTCTTCGCAACTCATCCTCCTCGTTTTTCCTTGCCTCAGAACTCTACCTTGGTCACTTGAATTTATCCTTATCATTATTCCTTCTTTTTCATGCCTTCCTTAGTTGTGCTCCCTTGTATTCTTATATGGACTCCAAATGTCACCTTCATGAACCATTGCATCCTTTGGGTGTGTCGCACCCCTTCGTGAACCAACGTTCCCAAATGAACTGATGTGCCCCTTCGTAGATCAGTGCACCTAAACCAACCCATGCGCTCATTCAACCTTCATGTCCTTTCAGATTGGTGTGCCCCAACCTCCTTGATCTGCCTTTTCCTTGTGCATTTCCTTCGATCCGCTGACAAGACTCTTCATGGGTGTGTCAATGGGGTCATCCAACCTCTCCAATATGCCCATGCTACCAAGGTAAGGTGGGTCCACTCTTTTGGCGTGCGCCATAATTTCCTCGTCCTCACCCAAATGCAACCCAAGTCTCCGTCATGCGTCACAAGGAAAGTGAGATGTGTGCCCCCTTGGGTTCGCATGTCAATGTTGTGCACCCAAAGTGCTCTTGCCCGTGCCTATATGACTTTGTTTTCCCAACCAATTGCATGCCCCTTGTGTTGTCTTGCTTGACTCATCTCCAAGTTTGCTCAAGGAGTGTGCATGCTTGATGAGTGCCATGGATGACTTTACAAGTATAATCTTAAGAAGTTTATTTTAGTGAAAATCAGGGTTATAAATAAACATATATAAACAATTCCAGTTCAATGTTATATATATTTGATTCTATTTTAGAAAAAAATGGGATAGAACAAAAATCTCTCTCTCTCTCTCTCTCTCTCTCTCTATATATATATATATATATATATATATATATATATCATAATAATCTAATTTTAGGGTCACGACCAAGCCAGACATCAAATTGGTATATGAGACCCCCTTGTTTGTGCGACATGAGACCTACTTCTTGCAACAATTTGACTACTAATATATATAAGTTATATAACACACATATAAATGATATGGTATTGTACAATATATCATAAATAATAATGTTTAATATATATTGCATATATAATATACATATTTATATATTACGTATCTATTTTATGTTAAAAAAAAAAACATGTAACATATATAATATGCTGAAGCAAATTTTTTTATTAACCCTACGGGTCGACACCATAGCCATGATCGTGGTTGGTTCACGGGCTATGTGGTCATGGTCGAACAATCGTGGTTGGGCCTCAGTTCATAGAGACCATGGCTGAGCCCAAGGGGGTTGACCGGTGGTTAAATTTGATAGGTGTTTACCTATTTTTTCCATTTTTAATCGTCAAATACCGATTTTTTTTAAAATTACATGTCATTAATGACGTTCGCTTAATTTTTAAAATACCGGTCATTAATGACGTTTGCTTAATGATGTCTCTCAGTGCTTGATAGATCTGGGATTAAGATGGATCTATGCTGGTATAATATATAATATAATATAATAACAATATGTTATTGATAACAATATATTATATAATCACAATATATATTATAATATAATATAAATATAATAACAATTTCCTAATTGTGAATGTTTATTTTTTGTAAAGCATATATAACACAAGTTATAAATTCTATAGCAAAGGCCATGCATAGTACATGTTACAAATTCTATAGTAGATGGAGGTTGCAACTTACAAGTTGCATGCATAATACATTGCATAAGTTACAAATATTATAGCACAGGTTACACAACACCTGCACACTCACAACTTATAAGTCACAGGGATTTTTTGGAAATTGGATCGTATTACACCGTGCAGGTTGAAAAGTAAAGGTTTAGAGAAAAGAAAAGATCAAGGATTCAAAAACACTGCCCAAAACATACATGCAATTATCCAGAGAGGTAAGAATCATTAATATTAAATTGTAATTGCAAAAATTGCCTTTGTTTGGGTAAAGCTAGAAAACACCTTTTTGGACACTTATTTTCTCATTATATTTGGTTTTTGAGAATCCAGATTTAAATACCTTTCTAGTTTTTTTAATGTCTTCATGACAAAATTTTAAAAAACACATATAATACATATTATTTAAATGACGGGAAAAAATAAACATAAAGCATCGTGCAAAGGGAAATTTTAAAAACAAACCTGTCATAAAAATTTTACTTGACGGGTAGGAGTGCCCGTCAAATTTATACTCCGGGGTCGACCATGGCTGCGCGTCCATTAATGTAGGCCATGAGTGGACAATGGGGATATAGAAACAAAAACAAACTAAAAAAATACCATGTGAATAAAACACCTGAAAAACTCACGTATACGTGAATCACCGACCTTCAGATCTCCAGTATGATTCTCTCCAAGCTGAGTTATCCCCACTAAAAAGACCCAAGAAAATAGGTTGTGTCTTTTGGTCTAGAAGCGCTTCTAGTGTGTTAAGTCGTTATTCATGCACAAATATGAAAGGGAGGTCGCTCGACGAAGGGGGAATAGGTGGTCATGCTCTCTCCCTTGTGGTGGCCAACCATGGAGTTCTGGGTTGCGCCCAGGAAACGTGTGCCTAGAGAGGGTGAACTATGAGTTGAGTTGAACTATGAGCCACCAACCAACATTAAAAAAAATTGTAAGAGAGAAAACTTCAGGTGTTGTTACTCTAAACAAAAAACTCCACACACAGTAGGTTGGGCCTGGCATCCATGGTCATGCCCTCCAGGTAGTCAACCGTGGAGCCAAGGATGCATCCTCAACCCTGGATTGTGCATAGAAAAAAAGAAGTGTTCAGGCAAAGTGAAATCGCATAAAGGAGTGCTAGGTAGGGTTTTGTTTGTTTGATATTTTTATTGATGAAATTGTAGAGGGAGGCACATGGGCCTCATTCAAGGTCCCGCATTTCCCACTCTCCATTTTTCTTTTTATTTGTATTTATTATTTATTTTTATATTTAATTATTTTAAATTATTTTATTTTTATTATATATATATATTAAAACAAAAAGACAATATATAATATTTTGATATGTAAGTATTATCCTTATATATAAAGTTAATTTTTTTACATATTAACCCAAAAAAATACGGTTTATTCTTGTTTTTGTTTTTATACATAAGGTTTATATAAATAAAACTATAATAATTAAGGATTTGTATTTTAAGGTTGATAAGGGAAGTATATGAAGTTAATGTTATTTAAATAATATTTTAACCCTTTAATAAAATTTACCTTATGAATACGAAGTTAATGTATAATGATGAATAAAATATTAGTTAATTAGTGTTGATTATTTTAATGATTAATATAATGTTGATTAAATGGTAATAAGGAGGACTATAATTAATTATGAATGAATCAATTGCCTAAATATGTAAGGTGTATAAGGATATAAAGTGTTATAAGAAAGGGTTAGCCACTTGTTAAGGAGGTAATTAGAGTAATTGGTGTTGAAACCCCCTTACTCCAACACCTAGGTATCTTGTTATCTGGTGATTTCCTTGTTGTAAATCAAATTAGAATCTCACAAAACAACATACACTATTAGAATATTCAACTCAAGTAAAGATAGCCGAAGAAATACTGGAAACCAAAATCTCAACCAAAATACACAAATATATTATGCCCATCAACTAAGCTTATCATTCAATTAACCTCAAAGCATACAAGGGCTCCGATACATGGGAAAATGGCCCGCAGAGAAATACATAAAACTATGAATAGTACTTGAAAACCCTAGCAACTCCTGATTTGTTGCACAACCTCATAATTTCACATTTCTTGAGATGTGCGTGCCTTTCTTTGCGTAAACTTTCATATACACACATGTCTCCACTGAAACCCGCATCCATGCACTAAAATATTGTACATAACTCCATACGATGCAACCCTGCTACTGCAACTCCAATAAGCTAAAACCCACTTGTGACTACCCATGTTCTGTCTTCTCCCTGACCTGATCCCTAGATGGAATTCCTTCTCCACTTACCAAGATCTCATTGAATCACAGTCCTTCATGATCCATTTCTCTCTTAAGAAAAAGTCCTTTTGTTCTCTTAAGAGTATCAATTGTATCAAGTATAAAGTGTCTTCTCCTTCACCCTAGCCTTACTTTTATAACATTGAGTTATGACCTAACCCTAATCTCCAAAGTGATTGATGACTAAGATTAGTTCTCACCTCACTTGAGATCAATGGTTATCATTTAATTCACTAATGCTAATTAAATCATTTCTTTAAATAAAACTCATCTCACTAATAAAATCACTTTCCTTTAATAATTCCTTTAATTAAAGTAAAGTCTCAAGATAGAAGGTTTTGGACGACTTGCATACGTCTAGACACTTAGACCTATGTGGAAATGCATGTCTGATGCTACAAACATAAATACTCCCTCTTAGTAAGGAAGGTATTTCTCAAAGAGCCACATTGAACTGGTTCTCCCTCCGACCCTAGCAAAATGTCGCACACATCATCCTGCACACTGACATCCCTCAATGTCTATAATAGCCACTTAGGTCTACTGATAGAATTGGAAGGTGTTGACTCCTCCTCCCCACCTGAAGTCTGAGTTGTTGATTGTTTCTCATCCTTCAGAGCTTGTTTCTCCTTTTCCTCTATCACTGCTAATGACTTCTGATATCTCCTAGATGCCAAGTTCTCATCGAACTTTACATATCTACTCACAATAGTATCCTTTGTGTTGGTATGAAGATCATGTAATCCTTTAAGGTATCGTTGTACCCCACAAATATATCCTTTTTTCTTGAAGGCTCAATCTTTGTCCTATTCTCCACAGGCACACGGATCTAGACTGGACAACCAAATATCCTCAAATGTCTTGTCTTTGGTTTCACTCCTAAGAATGCCTCCTCTAGAGTATTGTCCGCCAACATCGTGTGAGGACTATTGTTTTTCACATATACTATTGTGTTACATGCCTATTCCCAAAGGAACATAGGCAACTCCTAGTCATGTATCATAGCCCTGGAAGAACCTATTATGGAACAATTCTTTCTCTCTGCATCCCCATTCTATTGAGGGTTGTATGATATTGTCAGCTCCCTCATGATCCCTGCCTCCTTTCAGAAATACTTGAACTCATTAGAGGTGTACTCTCCCCCATTATTTTACCTCAAGACCTTGATCTTCTTTCCTGCCTGGTTCTCCGCCTTAGCCCTTAACTCTTGAAACCAACTGAAGACCTCATCCTTGGTATTCATAAATAAGATCTAGGTTTTCTTGGAAAAGTCATCAATTCATGTCACATAGTATGATTCTCCCTAAACTAATGTTATTTACATCGAACCACTAGCATCTGAATGTATAAGATCCAAGATCCCCTTGGACCTACTCTTGTTGCTTGGAAAAACAACCTTGGAACTAATCTTTCCAAGTGCACACCCTCTACACACTCCCTGTTGCTTAATAATGAACTCTATAAGACCTATAACAATCCCCCTCAGAATTGGAAATTCCTTGTAATTTAGGTGTCCCAATCTCCTGTTCCATAGCTCACATATCCTATCATTGTTTTGTACCAAGACCCGAATAAAATTTCCCTACAACCTATATAAAGTTCCCTCTCTAACCCCAACGACCACTACTTTGTCCAAGCTAGATTTGTTTGGACGTATGATTACTTGCCCCCTATGAAAAGTAATGGAAAAACCCTTGTCCTCCATAGATGAGACTAAGAGAAAAATATTCTTCAGTCCCGGTACATAAAGCATGTCTTGGGCATCAAATGAATCTCCTGACTCAAGCTGGAACAAAAATGTTCCCTCTCCCTTCACTGCATACTTGGAATTATCACCAAGCTCCACAAAAAAATATAAGTCCATATCTTTTAGACTGCTAAGTAGCTCCCATGCTTCTATCATATGATGTGATGCACCATTGTCCAAGTACCATGTACCCCTAGTAGTTGTGATAGTAGCTAGAAAGGCAAGAAACTAGTGATAAATCCTTCTCAAACTTCGCTGCAAACTCATTTAGTTGTGTATTTGCTGATGTTGTTGTCTACATATTTCCTTTTCCCTTCTTCTCTGGAGACTAAGATGCATAATTTCCATTCTTATGACATGAAAAGCAATTGATTTTATTCAATTCGTTATTCTTCCTTGGCTATGATGATCCTCCATCATTGTTACTCTTCTTGTTGGAACTCTTTCCTTTTCCCTTCTTTGTCTTACTGACAAGAGCCAAGTTCTCATCACTACTTCCCTACTTCCTACTCTTAGATTCCTCCTAAGTCTCTTCCTGGATGCAATCATCCCAAATTATCTGCCAATCTGGGAAATTTTCTCGAGCATAGACTCCCTTGACAAATGGTTCCCAAGACGGGAATACAATTCAATGCCACATTCATGATCTCTACATCATCTGTTTTCTCCCCTATGTCTGCAAGTTGATCATGTACTTGAGTGATTAAGAGAAAATAGATGGTAACATTATTATCTAGAGATATTCATAGATCCTAGTTTATTTCTTAATATCATCTTCATATTCATGTTAGTTCTCTAGAATAAACCTACCAAGGCATCAAACATTTCTTTGGTTGTTTTCTTCTCATATAGGTGAGGAAAATCCAATATAACCCTCTCAACTTTGATCTCCTTCTTCTTGTGAGATACCAAAGCCATCAAATCTATCAGTAGAACAACTAATTTGTCCACTAACTCCCAAAGGTCATACTCCTTTAATGCCAAATTCACTCTTACTTTCCAATATATAAATTTGGATGCTCCATCTAATCTGTCTTCAACTCTCAGACTTGCTGATGCCATCCATTAGACCTGATAAACTACCTTGGAAATAACCTACTACTAGAACTATCCTTGTACTAACTTGTACGACCTTGTATGTGCTTGTTACCAATGACACATGTACATGTATGCGACTTTTCTTACTATAATATGTGTATACACGATTTTATCCAAAGAAACCTGTGTATGTACGTGCCTATTTCTTTTGTAACCTGCATACAACTCCGTACGACTGCAAAACCCTAGTTTTACCTCAATATTGTTTTTTCCCTAAAATCCAACCATTGATTTCTAATTGTTGGTTGTGGATCTTATAATATCTCTTGCATATCATATAGATATGTTATCAACTGCCACATATATGAGATTTAGCTTACTCTCAGAGTGATTTCTCTAATACCATGTTGAGATATCCTTACTCCAACACCAAGGAATATTGTTATCTAGTGATTTTCTTGTTGTAAATAAAACTAGCAACTCACAAAACAACATACATTGTTGGAATATTCGACTCAAATAAAGTTAGTGGAAGAAATACTTGAAAGAAAAATTTCAACCAAAATACACAAAGATATTTTTTCCATCAACTAAGCTTATCATTAAAATAACTTCAAAGGATACAAGGGCTCTTATACCTCAGAAAATGGCCCATAGATAAATACAAAAAACTATGAATAGTACCTGCAAACCCTAGCAACTCTTGATCTGTTGTACCACCTCAAAATTTTACGTTTCCCAAGATGTACATGCCTTTCCATAAGAAAACTCACGTATATGAGTCCATATCCACTAAATCCCATGTACACACACTCAAAGACTGTATGAAACTTTGTATGACACGAGTATTCTTTTGCAGCTCCAATAAATGGAAACCCACTTGTGACCACCTATGTTTTGTCTTCTCAATGACCTGATCTCTATATGGAAGACCTTCTCCCCCTATCCAAGATCTCCTTGAATCAAATTCCTTTATTATCCAATCCTCTCTTAAGCGAAATTCCTTCTTTGTTCACAAGAGTATCAAGTGTAAAGTGTCTTCTCCTTCACCATGTCCTTGCTTTTATAAGATTCAATTATGACCTAACCCTAATCTCCAAAGTTATTGATGACTAAGATTACTTCTCATCTCACTTGAGATCAATGGATATTATTTAATTCACTAATGCTAATTAAGGAATTTCTTTAATTAAAAATCAACTCACTAATAAAATCACTTTACTTCAATAATTCATTTAATTAAAGTAAAGTCTCAAGGTAGAAGGTTTTGGATGACTTCCACACGTCTAGACACTTAGAACTATGCAGAAATACATGTATGATGCCACAAAGATCAACAATTAGTGAGTACACCACAGTGCTAGCATATATAGAAAAGTTCAAGAGATAGTGGGATACTTGGACAAAGTTACCAAGATTATATGCTTTTTACCCCTAACCTATAACCATTTTTCCTGATGTGAGTAATGCTTATTTATAAGAAAGTATAAAGAAAACTTACACCTAACCCTATGTTTTTTGTATAAGTTTGAGTAGAACCTATATTTCCTTTCAATTTTCTAATAAGCATTCGATGTTTATGAAAATTCAATTATTCAATATGATTAGGATTCAGGGAAATTAGGACTCAGGGAAATTTCCACAAGGACCACTGTGTAAATTCTAACCTTGTACAATATCTACTGCAAACTGATATTCATAAAAGAACAGAAAGGATACAATGGCAAATACAAACATTACATAGAGATTTTTCACCCAGAAACCCAAACCGGGAAAACCAACATATATTATATTGATACACATTGTTTTTACATTGTTTACAATACAATATACATATAGGAGCCAGCGGCATCCAAAACCCTAACCCAATGACCTGGATTAGTCCAAAACCCTAATTCCTTAACCGGAAATAAAAAACCATCGGCAAAAACCATGTGCCGAAAAAACCACCTAATATCATGTGGTCCCGGAAATATGTCGGCCCCCCAAATTTTTTTTTCGAACTCCCACCCGGGGGGCTCCGCCCCCCTGCACCCCCCTCTAACCCCCCTGCGCGCCTAATGCAAACGCTCAGACACTACTGCTCGTGTAAAGAATATAACACATACCCAACACACTGATGCTGACACCAATGCCCTCATCACCCGAGCTAGATATTGATACTGAGAGGGGGGTGAATTAGTATCAAGTACAATTTAAAACCTTTTTCAACTTATACTTAAACCATTCAACTATATCCAATGAGAAATGAACAATTGTATAAGAATTACACCAATACACCACAATATACCATGCACAATATATGATAAATAATCAATAATTATTGTTCAAGGGAAGTAATGAATTCCAAAGGTAGCTACAACTTCCAAATGTAAAGGGAGGGATAAGCCTCCAAGAGGAAGATACAATCCTCCAATATCAAGAGAGAGTTGAACTATCCATCCTTTCCCCTTCCTTCTGTTAGTGTCGGAAGTCACTCCTGGATTGCTTGCAGGAGCAGAGCCCAACACCCATCAGTTTTATGTCACGATAGTTTTAATGGATGATCAAATGGGGAGAGACTCGAGGAAATATCATTCTAACTCAGGGACCGGGTCTGGTATGTAAGGAACAAAGGAGGTCTTGATCTAACTTCATCCAGTGGGTTAATTAAAAGATGAGCAGGTGGAAGACTTGGTAAGAAAGGTGAACAAACAACTTTGGGCAACAAGCTTTCAGCGGTTTGCAGAAGAAAGACTCTGAATGCAAGATCCTCTTGGTTCAGGGTCTCAAGAAACTGAAAAGGGGACTTGACTGGATCCTCCAATTCCAAGTCACTCAACACTGAGAAAAACACAAGGACTGATTAGAACAATGTAATTGCTACAGTGATCCTATCCAACATCATCCTACAACAGCTACAACTCGACTGGATCCTCCAATTCCGAGCTGTTCTAACACAGTGTAAACAGAGATGTGAAAGAAGATGACATTCATAAGGCAAGAAGTCTCAAAAGTCCATGCAAAACTAGAACAACAGTGCTTCGTTAAATATTTACACCGGGAGCTCTGCTCAACCATCGATAGATACAAAAATGGCGAAAACGCCTACATATACTCAAAACAACAACAACAAAAAAATCGAGACGTTGCATTAAAACTTTGCGTCTGCATGGCTTTTGAAAACCTTCTCTTGCAGTCTCTGAGTGATCGTGCACTTGTGGCAGACGCAATCGAACTTCTGACAGTTCCATGGGCGAATCGACGTGCTCTTAATTCGTCGCCGGACTTTCTCATTATGGCGGAGGCGATGTCTAACCACCACCAACCACCTCAATAACTGCTTCATTGGGATTGAGGATGGCCTGGCCAACTCGACACCTTTGGGACGTGGATGACCCCTCGCCCTGCCACCTGGATTAACTGAACTGCCTGATGAATAGGCATGCTGGCCAGCGCGAAGGATAGGGCGCATAATGGGAGTGGTGGCACCAACATTGTGAGGGTGAGGTAAGAAGTGATGAGGTGTGAGAGAGGTTACAGGGGAAGACACATGGCGGAAGGAAATAAGCGGAGGGGACAGGAGATGAGATATAATGGACACACTTTTAGTGGGAGGCTAACGTGGAAGGGA
>ML780283.1:68790-78793 GCA_009831015.1 Picea engelmannii
CAACATTGTGAGGGTGAGGTAAGAAGTGATGAGGTGTGAGAGAGGTTACAGGGGAAGACACATGGCGGAAGGAAATAAGCGGAGGGGACAGGAGATGAGATATAATGGACACACTTTTAGTGGGAGGCTAACGTGGAAGGGAGAAGAACACGTGGCAGGTGGTGAGTGGATGATGAGATGGACTAAAAGAGTGGAGATGGGGGAACACATGGAAACCAGGGAGAAGGGCCCACGCTGATTAAAACAGAGCAGCTAAGAAGGATGGGATCGCCTAAGCGCCGTTGATCTGGGCACTTTGATCTCGGTCGTTGGGAAGATGTGCGCCTGATTCTGGACCCCCCCCCTCTGCTTAACGATAGAAAGGCGGGGGGGGGGTCCGGAATCGCCTTGAGCACCATTGATCCGGGCGCTCCGATCGTGACCGTTGAAGAGGTGCGCCCCCGATTTCGGACCCCCCCGCTTAAAGGTAGAAAGGCGGGGGTGATCCAGAATCCGATGCACATCGTTGATCTAGGCACGTGAAATTCTTCCGTCCAGAATTGATTTCCATTTAAACACAGTCGCATTAGCATCCCAAACTTAGGACAAGTGGGTTTTTAACCCATTCCTTCGCATTCTACCCCCCTTTTCAAGAAATGTCGCTAACATTAGGCTCCATGGGGGATAGAGTCGTCCCTGTGATGCTCTAAGGACTCTTTTGCAGATTTAGTGCCTTGCTGTTGGGCTATGGAGTCATTTATTAAGCTGAAAACAAAAACAATATTTACAAAAAACCAAAGAGCCGACTGTGGCTCACAAAAAACATTTTTTCAAGAAATGGTCATTTACTGGGCCATTAAAAACTTCTTTGCCTTCCAAATCCTGCAATCTGTAAGTGTTGTTTGAAAATACTTCAGATATCTTGAAAGGCCCAAACCAGAGGGCATCAAACTTGTTGTGCTTGCCCTTTTCCTGTCTGGGTGCATCCCATTTGAGTACCAAATCACCCAGCTCAAATTCTTTCTTTTTGCTCTTCCTATCAAAAGCCTGCTTGATCTTCTGCTGATGATTATAGGCCTTGTCCATGACTTGTTCTTTGATCTGCTGCACTTCCACCATCTGATGAATCCTTCTGACCATATGGTCAGGCTCTCCTTCAAGGTCCTGGAGGAATTTTTCCACATATACGGCGAGATGAGTAGGGAAAACAACCTCTGCTCCGTAAACAAGTTGGAAAGGTGAGATGCCCAGGGATTTCTTGGTTGTCACCCGATCAACCCATAGAGAAAATTTGAGCTTTGAATCCCAGGCCCTTTTATTATCTTCCAACAATTTCTTAATGAGCTTGATCAGTCTTTTATTTGAAGACTCTGCCAGTCCATTCCCTTGAGGATAATAGGGAGTAGAGTGAATCAGTGAAATCTCAAACTGTTCACAGAACTTGATCAGAGGCTCATACCTGAAGGAGGCAACATTATCAGTGATAATTCTGCTAGGGAAACCAAATCTGGCTATGATGTCTTCCAGGAGGCTGATAATTACTTTGTGGGAAGTGCTCCTGGTGGGAACAACCTCTATCCACTTGGTGAAATAATCTGTCGCAATGAGGATCCATCTGTGCTGGCTACTTGAGGGAGGATGAATTTCTCCAATGAAGTCCAATCCCCACTGCTGAAAGGGTGCTGAAACCACTACAGGATTTAATGGCAGAGATTTGAGCTGCTGCTTACCTGAGAACTTCTGGCATTTGATGCAATCTTTGACTTCTCTGCATACATCAGGGAATAAAGTGGGCCAGTAATGCCTAGCCCAGAGGATCTTGTGAGCTGTGGTCTTCCAGGAGTGATGACCTCCGCAAAGACCGCTATGGAAATCGAACATAACCTTCTGGGCTTCTTTCGGGTCCAAACACCTTAAAAATACCCCTAGAGGGTCTTTCCTGTACAATGCTTGGTCAATGAGGCAATATCTGACCGCTTTGAGCTTTAGAGCTCTAGCCTTACTTTTTCCCAATCCATTAGGAGGCTTTAATTCTTGCAGAAAATACAAGATATCTTTGTACCAGGCGCATGATGCTAGCAATAACGTGCCCTGGAAATGCTTGTAGGATGGCTCAGCTTACTCATTGATAAAGCTAATCCCCAAGGTTTTGCAATTGGATTTGGCCAACAACTGGGCTAAAACCTGCCCCTTTATCGACTTGGTGGGCTTGATCTCCAGATCAAATTCTAAGATTTTGGCGATCCACTTTCCTCTTCTTCCGTCTATGTCAGGCTGTATGAGAATGTCCTTCAAAGAGGCCGAAGGAACATATGCAGTGATCCTCGAGTTCAAGACATAGACTCTGAAAGCTTTGAGGTATTTCACCAGGGCATAGGCCTACTTCTCCATGATCTCGTACCGGAGTTCAGCATCTCTCAACGCCTTGCTGTAGAAGGCAATAGGTTGCTCTCACCCTTGATCATTTTTCTACAACAAGACCACGGCTACTGTATCAAAAGAAGTGAAAGAAAAAATCAGAAAATCTTTGGAATAATCAGGACTGATCAGCACAGGTGCCTCAATCAATTCCCTTTTGATTTGGAAAAAATATTCCCTGGGTTCAGGGGTCCATTTTACTTCATTTCCCTTCCTGAGCATGGCTGTGATGTGTCTCACCAGCTCAGCAAAATTTGAGACGAATCTCCTCAGAAAATTAATCTTCCCCAAAAAGGCCTGAACCTCCTTCTTATATCTGGGAAGTGACAGGGTCTAAATTACTTCTACCCTGCTAGGGTCAATCCTCATTCCCTCTACTGATACTATATGGCCTAATAGCTTTCCCTCCTTCATAGCGAACAAATATTTTTTGGGGTTTAAAGATAGGTGAAACCTTCGACACTTCAGGAAAACTTTCTTCAAGTGGCAGCAGTGCTCCTTGTCTGTCCTGGAGAAGACCGTGATGTCATCCAGATAAATTACCACAAACTGGTCCTTATCTCCAATGAATGCTATGCCCATGGCTTGCTGAAATGTTGCTCCTGCATTCATCAATCCGAAAGGCATTTTGGCATACATGAATGTGCCCCAAGGAGTGGTAAAGGCCATTTTTTCCCTGTCCTCAGGCATGACTGATATCTGATTGTAACCAGAGAAGCCATCAATCATGGATATTCTAGACGCATCAGTGACCTTTTGTAGTATGTGTTTCATATTGGGCAGGGGATAATTATCTTTCTTTGAGCTCTTGTTCAGGTTCCTGAAGTTGACACAAAGCCCGATTTCTCCACTTTTCTTTCTTACCGGGACCAAATTGGCCACCCATTCGGAATATCTTAAGGGGACGATGATGTGGGCCTCTAACAACTTCTTCACTTCTTTCTCCATGACAGGCAGCAACAAGGGATTTATTTGTCTTAGCTTCTGCCTAAATGGCTTATCCTCTTCCTTCAGTGGGATCTTGTGTTCAATGACTGATGTGTCATATGTCTTGAGGTCTTCGTAGGTCCATGAAAACACATCAGCAAACTCTCTCAACAACTCAGTATATTTAGCCCTCTGATCCTTGGTCAAACTTCTTGACAACTTGACAAACTTAGGCTTCTTTGGTGTGCCAATGTTGCACTCAGCTGTGTCAGCATCATCACCTGAAATTCTTCCTTTTACTGCCACATCATTCCCATCAAACAATCTCTCTAATGGGATTAGTCCCCTCGGAATGTGATTGCTAGGCAGCTGAATAATGTCATGCTTTGCTATTTTACTCAGCAACTTACCCCCATCAAACTCTTCTTTGGAGACAGAATCTTGGTCGATATGCATCTCTGAAAATTCTTCGATAGTCTCCAAGAACTTCTTGATCTCGAGATCATCCTCAAACACCTTCCAATGTTTGACGTTGTCAGGTATGGAGGGCCTATATTTTACTTCCACATCATACTTAAACTTGGGCAGCAAGGGTACTTTAAAATTTGTTGCTGATGTAGCCAAGGAATCTGCAACTTTGTTCTCCTCTCTTGGGATGAAAGAAATGTTAAACGCTGAGAAGAAACTGTCAATTAGGTCCCATACCTCATTTCTGTAACTCCTGAGTCGAGGATGCTTGGCCTGATAAGTGCTTCTGATCTATTGGACTATCAAATCGGCATCTCCGAACACAGATACTTCCTGAATTCCCATTTCCCTTGCGACTCTTAATCCTAGGATAAGAGCTTCATACTCTGCCACATTGTTGGTAGCTTTGAATTCCAATTTGTATGACAGAGATGTGGTTTCTTGAGAAGGTGACACAAAAACCACCCCAACTCCAGCGCCTTCCCGGGAAGAGGCTCCATCAAAGAACATTTTCTAGACGAGGGTGATGGAGGGAGGAAATTTAGGGGAAATGGTGGGTTGCTTTCTGAGTTTGAGAGGAGGCTCGGGGGCATGGGTGAGCTGTAGTAAACTGGAGCCTAAATCAATGTCTAAGGAAAAGATGGGATGATTGGTAGGGTTGGCTTCATTAATGATTATGTAGGCCAGTTGGGCTTCCCTGTATAGTCTTCTATGCTCTCCTCCAAACACTGGGATAGTAGCATATGTAAGGTCCATCTGCAAGGTTCCCCCCAGTCTTTTTATCCAAGATCTTGACAATATCATACCAAACTTGGGGGGGACATCATCTACTACGATATCCATGACCACGCTTTTCATGGGCAGTTGAAACAAGGTCACAACCAGGTCTTTAATAACTCCAAGACACTGAACTCTCCTGGAGTCAAAAGAATAGAGGTCATGATAGGCTCGGGTGACTTCTAGCCCCAATTCTTCCATGATGGTTTTGGGCATGAGGTTGTGAGAATCCCTTGAATCCATCAAGAAGTTGTGCAATACTTTATCATGTATGTTCAGGGACATGTAGAAAGGAGGGGATGAGTCATATATGTCTTCTACCATAGGACCTAGAATAACTACAGGCTTTTCATCTTGGAGGTTTATGGAGTCTATGGGAGGGGATGAGGCTTCAGACTGCAAAATCTCAGAGAATATTTTTTTAAATTCTTCATGTTTAGTTAGCTCGGTGAGGGGCACAGAGATTCTGATCTTTTGAATCTCATGCTTGAATTAAAAGAAGATGTAAGCTTTGGAATTTCTCTTATTTCAGGAACATGATTGTGGACAATGGGAGAGAGGGTTTGAGCCTTCTTACCTCTGTGACTGTCTGCTACTTCATTATTAGGATTCTCTATTCTAGTGGACTTCTCAGGAATATCAGGTGCTGTTGCCTTTTTTTCGGACCTCAAGTTATACCTACCTCGACCGCTGTTAACCTTGTCTCCCTTGCTCAATTCATTTAGCTGACTATCCATGAGAGACTCCTCATAAGCTGCTTGAGTGAGATGAGGAAAAGGAGGAGTGTCTCCTAAGCAGTGGATTTCAGAATCAAGCTCATATGTTTCTCTTTCTTCCTCATCGACCACAAAATTGTTCTGAAGAGGGGCCTGAATTCTCTGGTCTTCTCTGTCTCTTCCTCTTTCCTTTTGCACATTCGGGGGAGTAAAATTGTTCGGCCTTCGAAAACCTCCTTTGTTTTCAGCGCTCTGAGGGCCCTTGTACGCTTGCCTCCTTTCCACCTTCAGTCTCTCCATCTCTTCATACATAAACTTCATCATCTGGGTCAGTTCATCCACTTGAGTGTGGGGCAACGATGGGCCAGAAGTTGAGGCTTCAGACTCTCCCTTTCTTCTGTCTGTGTCAGCCTTTATCCTTAGTCTGTCAGCTGCTAATATGTTGGATTCTACTTCTATGGCCGCATATTGCATTTGAGCTAAGGAGGTGGCTCTTCTTTCTCTCAATAAAAGGCAGAAATTAGGGTCAAATGCACCAACATAGGAAATTTGGGCAGAGGCTTATGAGGGATTTATCTCTGTAGGAATCTTGTTATACATTTTATTGAATCTTTTGGAGAAGTCAGAGACAGATTCTCCTTCCATTTTCTTCAACGACCCAAACTCTGTCATGTAATACATGAAATCTTTCCTATCTCCCCACTACCTCAGGAAAATGTTATCCAGAGCTTCTATCCCAACAATAGATCTGAGGGCCAATCCTCTAAACCACTTCCTCACCTCGCCATCCAGGCTCTGGATGAAGACTCTCATCCAAACATATTCATTTTCAATGTTTAGATTGTCTGCATAACTGTAGAAATCATCCAAATGCTCTTCCGCAGTTATGTCTCCTTCCCTAGTGAACTTGGGCATGTATTTCAAGTAATCCTCAGCGGGAAGAGGATTCATAGGAAGGGGTAGGACTAAGGGAACATATCTGGCAGCGACTATGGCGTCCATTCTATTCATAGGGGGATTAGCACCAGCCATAGGAATATTAGGTGGAGGAGAGCTGGGAGGAGAAGGAGTTCGCGAAGGGGCTACTGGGAATGAGTCCCGAAGTGGAGTGGGAAACAAGAGGGGATTTAAGGAGAAGGCTATCGAGCTCAAGTCAGTAGGTTATTTTCTTTGTGCAGGAGTGGTAAAGATAGGAGTGGGGAAATATTCTGCAGTCACGGGTCTTCGCCGAGGAACAACTTCAAAGGAGAGGGGAGTGACAAGGATTTCTCCCTCCAGTCCCAGACCAGGAGGGGAAAACTCAGCAGGAACATTCCCAAAATTTAGGAAATGGGAAACCTCTGAAGGAGGTCTATCAAGAAACTGAGGAGGAGAAAAAGGAGTTCTTACAGAAGGAAATGGCGGATTACCTGTTTCGGCGGTGGAAGCTTCTTCTTCAGGGGCCTTTCCTTTTCTGAGAACCACCTCTGGATCAGTTACAGGTGTAGCTAGAGGAAGTTGTGGATGTGACCACGTATGTCTGCCTCTGGAAGCCACAATTAAAATAGCAGGTTCGCTCCAGTGGAGTCGTCACAATGGAGTCGCCAGGTGCACAGTAGCAATCTCAATAGTTATGATATCTGATGCACCTTCAGAATCAACTAATCATTGTCGTTCAATCCCTAGGAAAATATTCAACTTCATCCCCGGCAACGACGCCAGAAATGTTAGCGTCGGAAGTCACTCCTGGATTGCTTGCAGGAGCAGAGCCCAACACCCATCAATTTTATGTCACGATAGTTTTAATGGATGATCAAAAGGGGAGAGACTCAAGGAAATATCATTCTAACTCAGGGACCGGGTCTGGTATGTAAGGAACAAAGGAGGTCTTGATCTAACTTCAGCCAGTGGGTTAATTAAAATATGAGCAGGTGAAAGACTTGGTAAGAAAGGTGAACAAACAACTTTGGGCAACAGGCTTTCAACGGTTTGCAGAAGAAAGACTCTGAATGCAAGATCCTCTTAGTTCAGGGTCTCAATAAACTGAAAAGGGGACTTGACTGGATCCTCCAATTCCAATTCACTCAACGCTGAGAAAAACACAAGGACTGATTAGAACAATGTAACTGCTACAATGATCCTATCCAACATCATCCTACAACAACTACAACTTGACTGGATCCTCCAATTCTGAGCTGTTCTAACACAGTGTAAACAGAGATGTGAAAGAAGCTGACATTCATAAGGCAAGAAGTCTCAAAAGTCCATGCATAACTAGAACAACAGTGCTTCGTTAAAGCTTTACACTGGGAGCTCTGCTCAACCATCTATAGATACAAAAATGGCGAAAACGCCTACATATACTCAAAACAACAACAACAAAAAAATCGAGACGTTGCATTAAAAATTTGCGTCTGCATGGCTTCTGAAAACCTGCTCTTGTAGTCTCTGAGTGATCGTGCACTTGTGGCAGACGCAATCGAACTTCTGACAGTTCCGTGGGTGAATCGACGTGCTCTTAATTCATCACCAGACTTTCTCATTATAGCGGAGGCGATGTCTAACCACCACCAACCACCTCAATAACTGCTTCATTGGGATTGAGGATGGCCCGACCAACTCGACACCTTTGGGACGTGGACAACCCCTCGCGCTGCCACCTGGATTAACTGAACTGCCTAATGAATAGGCGTGATGGCCAGCGCAAATGATAGAGCGCATAATGGGAGTGGTGGTGCCAACATTGTGAGGGTGAGGTAAGAAGTGATGAGGCGTGAGAGAGGTTACAGGGGAAGACACATGGCGGAAGGAAATAAGCGGAGGGGACATGAGATGAGATATAATGGACACACTTTTAGTGGGAGGCTAACATGGAAGGGAGCGGAACACGTGGCAGGTGGTGAGTGGATGATGAGATGGAATAAAAGAGTGGAGATGGGGGGACACATGGCAACCGGAGAGAAGGGCCCACATTGATTAAAACAGAGCAGCTGAGAAGGATGGGATCGCTTGAGCGCCGTTGATCTGGGCGCTTTGATCTCGACCGTTGGGAAGATGCGCGCCTGATTTCAGACCCTCCCCCCTCTGCTTAACAGTAGAAAGGTGGGGGGGTCCAGAATCTCCTTGAGTTCCGTTGATCCGGGCGCTCCGATCGTGACCGTTGAAGAGGTGCGCCCCTAATTCTAGACCCCCCCCCGCTTAAAGGTATAAAGGCGGGGGGGCTCCGGAATCCGATGCGCGCCGTTGATCCGGGTGCGCGAAATCTTGCCGTCCAGAATTGATTTCCATTTAAACACAGTCACATTAACATCCCAAAATTAGGACACGTGGGTATTTATCCCATTCCTTCACATTCTACCCCCCTTTGCAAGAAATGTCGCTAACACCTTCCACCCAAGAATGTATGAGAGATAATAAAACTTTACATTAAATCATCACCGTCAACCAATCATCACATAGAACCTGATAATGCTTCCTGAGACTTTTTCAATTTCTGCAATTCTTCAATTCTTGGAGCACTTTGATCCTGTAGATAATATTACTCAATGTATTCTATGAAACTCCTCCAATTTTCGCTCCTTGAATCCTCCCCAAAAAGAGGTTATAGAAAGAATGGTAGACTTTATTCAATTATGGTCTATTCAGAAGACCCAACTTGTACAACATGCCCCACACTCAATATTTAACATCCAATTATGAAACCTTCACGCAAGAAACTAAAATCCATACTCTTTCCAATGGAAGTAGTCCCACTTCATTTGGATTATGTATGAAGAAGTTATGACTGTTTTACCCGGAACACATGTTTATTGACTAGCTTTAGGACTGGTCACAAACCCTATCTTCCACAGAGTGTATCTCCATAATTATAGTGAATCAAGAGATGAAATTTTTACCAGAGGTACCTTGATATGTATTCTCAATACCATAGTGATTTCACCATTTGAATCCTTCTATAAAAAAATTTATAGAAAAAATGGTAAGATGACCTGAAAATAACATACCTTAGAACACATCACCAAAAGACTTCATCCTCCCTTGAAATCCGACCTTATTTTACTTCTTATTTCCTATGAAATTTGACTTGTATCAAATGAATGTATAATGATGTTTATTTATACCATTTATGTCACTTCCTTTTGACATTAGGGCCGACCTGCCACTTTCTTATTTTGTAATTCTTTTCTTTAATTATCTTCAGGGTCTACAGGTACTTCATGCTTCAATTCACTTTGTCATCTTCAAAAATTCATTTCTCCTCAACCATGAGGATCCATTTGACATGCCACATACCACCGGAAACAACATGATGTATACTATCCATCCATGGGTGTTGTATCTTCATATGCATTTTCCTTCATGTCCAAATACCTTCATCAATCTTGTGGTCCAAAACCCATGACTAGGGTTGACATCAATGACAACAACCAATCTTCCAACAATCTCCCCCTTTTTCATTGATGGAAACACTCATGCTCCCCCTATCATCATGATCCCAATTTCTCTCCCCCTTTGACATCAATGGAAAAGGTTAGGGCTGCTCCCCCTGAGTTTAATGGAAAAATGTAACTCTCTTCTTTGGGGTTGCTCCCTTTGAACATGTGGCACTCAATAATACTTCATCCTTATTTTTGGTCTTTGGGACTTTTTCTTCCTTGGAATCCTTTTGTGTGGCTTCTTTATTCTCTCTCTTCTTCATGTCTAGGATGTATATGTTGTTCGGTCTTCTTGTTGCAGTT
>ML780283.1:81691-94836 GCA_009831015.1 Picea engelmannii
ATTCGACTTGTATCAAATGAATGTATAATGATGTTTATTTATACCATTTATGTCACTTCCTTTTAACATTAGGGCCAACCTGACACTTTCTTATTTTGTAATTCTTTTCTTTAATTATCTTCAGGGCCTACATGTACTTCCTTTTTCAATTCACTTTGTCATCTTCAAAAATTCATTTCTCCTCAACCATGAGGATCCACGTGACGTGCCACATACCACAGGAAACAACATGATGTATGCTATCCATCCATTGGTGTTGTATCTACATGTGAATTTTCCTTCATGTCCAAATACCTTCATCAATATTGCGGTCCAAAACCCATGACTACGGTTGACATCAATGACAACAACCAATCTTCCAACACTAGCTGTCATATTGCGCTCTTTGGAGGCTATCAATGAGATATTAAAAGGACACCAATTGGTAGATGTGGAAGTGGATCAACCTCCATCTAGGGTGGGAAAACCAAAAGGATCGAGGGACTCATAATGAGGGCCTTCACTGGTGGGAATTACAAGAGAAATTCAAAAAATAAAGCTCTGAGATTTTTTTGTGGTTTGTGAAAGTGAACATACATAGGCATGGTTAGAAGGAATTAAAAGATGTTTCACGTTGAGGGATTAGGTTTTCACATCAAAGGCCAAGATAAAACTCTTTTATCTTAGTAATAGTGCCTTGAACTGGTAAGGTAACTTAGAAAGATAGTTACACCTCACTCCATACACCATATCAAGGGAGCTATTTGAGGAAAGGTTTTAGAGAAAATATTTTCTTTCTTACTACGAGGAACAACAAGTAGGGGAAATTCATGCTCTAAATTAGGGAAACCAAACAATGGAGGAATATGAAATCAGGTTCATGGAGCTAGTATAGTATGTCTCATACATGGACATCGATCAAGGATAGGAATATAGTCTTTTGTATGGGTTGAACCCTAATATAAGGGCCATGGTGTGAATGTGGAAACCCTTAACATTGAAAGTGCTTGTTACACAAAAGATCATAGGGATTTAAAAGGAGGCATGAGATCAACTATTCCATAGTAGCCTAGATTCATGGGGAATGCCCCTTGACCTTCTCGAGGGAAGGAAGTTCTAGGCCACCTCTTTATGGAAATGGAACTACAACCATAGTGGTTACAATAGGTGTTTCAATGGAAGCAAGTGCAACATCCCATACATCATCAATGACTCAGGTCAGTCCATGACATTCACAAGGAGTTGTTAGTAGGGGCAGGGGTTCTCTGGGAAGAAAATCATTTAAGAGGCCTCCACAAATAAATGTGTAGATTCCACCTCACATAACTTGTTGGGGGTGCGGGGGACCTCATTACTAGAATGAATTCCCAGAGTCACAATTCAACACTATGCATAGAGAAGAAAATTCCTTGATGGGAAGGGAAAGTCCAGATTTATGCACCGATTAATAACCATTAAGAAGAACATCAATCCACTATGGTGGAGTCGTCGGGTATGCTAAATCATGTCAAGGTTAAAATTTTATTTGATTATGGTGCTACATATAGTTTCATTTCACTATTTTCATTAAAAAAATACGGGTTGGCATCCTACGAGCATGACGACTTTAAACAAGTCGAGATGGCTTCAGGGGAAAAGCAAGCGGTATGACCTAGTGTTGGGAAATTATTTGTAGACCTAGGAGTGGGTAATACTAGGTTAAAAGTGTACATAACTACACTAGGGATGTGTGATCTAATCATTGGTATGGATTGGCTAGAATCTCATCAAGCTTTGGTAGATTTTTTTGTGAAGATAGTGCTTTGTGTAGATGATGAAGGAAGGAAAATTTAGATCCATGGTATCAGGAGGAAGGTGTCTCTAGTATCTAGTTTTGTTAGAATTCAAGGATGTGTTTCTGAAAGAGTTTCCAATGTTACCTCCTAAGAGGGAGCCTAATTTTACAATCAAGCTAAAACTTGGTGTGGAGCCAATTTCCAAGACATTGTATAGGATGATGGCTCGATAACTTTGTGATTTGTAGATGAAATTGAAGGCACTATTGGACTTGGGGCTTATAAGGCCTAGTGTTTCACCTTAGGGTGCACCTATATTTTTTTTCAAGAATAAGGATGGTTCCTTATTAATATGTATATATTACAGGGACTTGAATCAAGCCACAGTGAGTAATATGTACCCTATACCAAGGATAGATGATCTCTTTTATCATATGAAAGGAGCATCGATTTTCTCAAAAATTGATCTGTGATCAGGATGTCACAAGTTAAGGACTTAGTAAGGAGACATTCCTAAAACCATCTTTCAAACTTGGTTTAGACACTATGAGTTCATAGTGGTTCCTTTTGGTTTGACCAATGCACTAACAATATTCATGATCCTCACAAATGGTGTATTCTGAAAGTACTTAGACCACTTTGTGAATGTATTTCTAGATTATATTCTCATCTATTCTAGGAATGGAAGAGAACATGAGGAACAATTGTGAGTGGTGTTGTCATGCCTAAGATAGAACAAGTTGTATGGAAAGTTGCCGAAATGCTATTTCTTTCATAAAAAGATTCACTATATTGGTCATATTATTTCCGGAGAAGGAATTTCAGTGGACCTAGAAAAGGTGAAGGCCATAGTGGATTGGCTAGTGTCAAAAAATTCTCATGAGGTGAGAAGATTCATGGGGATATCTAGTTATTATCAAAGGTTTGTGGAAGGGTTCTCAAAAATTGTGAAAATCATCATCGTCTTGTAGTGTAAAGGAATCAGGTATGAGTGGACAAATGAATGTGATACCACATTCATTAAGCTTAAAATATTACTAACAAGACTGCCAATCCTATGAGTGCTTGATATGGATAAGGAATTCAAAGTCTACACGGATGCCTCAAAGCAAGGGTTGGGTGTTGTGTTAATGCAAGATGGGGGAGTGATATCATATGTGTCAAGGAAGTTGAAGAAACATGAGGATATTTTCGATACTCATGATTTAGAGTTGGTCATCATAATGATAGTTATAAATATTTAGAGGCACTATCTAGTGGGGAAAAACTTTGAGCTCATACAGATCATCAAATCTTAAAGCATCTCTTCACTCAAATGGATTTGAACACTAGGAAGAGGTGATGAAGAAAATTTATGAGTGAGTACAATTTTGGAATTATGTACATCAATGGTAAGGAGAATGTGGTCGTTGATGTCCTAAGTAGAAGGCCATAGATATTATCCTTGGTTCCCTTAAAGGTTAATTTGAGGGAGTGAGTGTTGGTACAACTTCTTGGAGATAGTTAGTATTTAAAGGTTACTTTAGACCTCTAGAGTGGGAGGTAGATAGAAATTATTTTTGAACGATATGGCCTTGAAGTGGATGGATTGTTGAGATACCAAGGAAGTATGTTTATCCTCAAGGGGTGGATATTTAAAGAATTATAATCGAGGAATCCCATATAGTACTTTACTTTGCACATCCTGGTGTGAAGAAAGCATATGTATACTTGAAGAAGCATTTATTTTGGGAAGGCATGAAGCGTGATGTAGTCCATTTCATCGCTAAGTGTCTTGAGTGTTAGCAAGTGAAGGTTGATCATCACCACCAAACAAGACTCCTACAACTGCATATCATTCCTATGTCCAAATGAGACGTCATTTCTATGGATTTTGTTGTGGGATTTCCACTCATGTCGCAAAGGCACAATGCCATTCTTGCTATAGCTGATAAGTTGACCAAGAGTGCACATTTTATTCCATTCAGATAAACTTATGATGTAATTGACCTAGATCATATTTTTATAAGTGAATTTATCTGTCTATATGTGTTACCCAAGAAGATCATTTCTGATAGGGATTCTCGATTTACGTCTAGGTTTTAGACAAGTTTGAAGTCAAAATTGGGGACCCAGTTGAACTTAAGCACAACATATCATCCTAAAAAAAATGGGTAGACTAAAAGAGTAAATAAGGTTATGGAATACATGCATAGGATGTATGTTATGGATAAACAAACCCATTGGGAGAATTACCTACCTTTGGTAGAGTTTACCGACAATAACGATTTTCACAGCTCAATTGGAATGCCTCCTTATCAAGATATGTATGGAAGGCCATGAAGGATGAGTTGGGAAAGGTTAGAGGACTGGGTGACAGTAGGGGAAAAATTGGTTCAAGATATGAAGGAGCATATGATTCAAATTAGACAAGGAGGCACATAATACACATAAGAATTATGTTGATACACATAGGACTGACCGAAGTTATGAAGTAGGAGATAAAGTTTTTATTTGTATTAGGCCTACTAAGAGTACCATTCATTTTGGGAAAGGGATAAATTTTTCACCTCGATTTATAGGGTCGTTTAAAATTTGAGAGAGAATTGGACATGTTTCTTATTGCCTCATACTGCCATCCCACTTGCATAAACTTCATGATGTTTTTCATGTATCTATATTACAACATTATGTTGTTGACAAATCTCACAAACTAAATTGGAAGTAATTGAAAGTCCCAGATATGGGAACCATTATGGTCGAATCATTACACATATTGGATCATAGGGTCTGACAAATTGGGAACCATTTGGTGGACCAAGTTAAGGTCCAGTGGGACAAGTAAATTCCAACATCTACTACTTGGGAGGATGTAGAGAGAATACGATGAGATCATCTCTCACTTTTTTACCACAACTTTGGGATGAAGTTTCCTTAAGGGTGGGTGTATGTAATGCTTCATTTTGACTTAGAAAGTTATAATTATTTATGACCTATTTTTATTCATTTTTTTTATTATCCGTGGAACATATTAACTTTGGCAATTCAAATTTTGGACATGTGGACCTATGTGTATGAAAATATTATGAAGGTTTATCGCTATGTGATTAATTATGGATGTTATGTGGCATAATTCTAGAATGTAAATTTGAATTGAAATATATTGGTACAAGGATACTCAATTAATGATATGTTTAAATGCAATTACATGTTAATAGTGTATGGATATTCATGATTTCCTTTTATAAACTAACTTGCAAAATTAATGGGCTATGTAATAGCTAGAGAAGGGTGATAATAAGTGGTCGATGTTGTGGACATCAAACTAGAAACAATTTGATAGGAATCAATTTTATGTTAAATTATATTGGTTCAATTGCATTGCTATGATATGTGGGAAAGTGCAATATTTTCAGGTAGTGCGACTGCCTAAACCAAATATTTGATGAAATATTTCCCATAACATAATGGCACCATATGGTCCATGATAGGGTGTTGAACCTAGTTCTTTTAGGAGGGTTGCATGCATTTACCACCGTGTATCCTCCAAGACATAGAATCATGGGAGAACAGTGTTAAGTCATGCTCCCCTATATGTGTGATGGCGACTACTAGTTGCATGTTGGGGAATATTGGTCAAGGTACTTGACACTTCTTCTTACAGGTTCTATCTAGAGTTAGGTAAATATAGTTGATGCTCATGTATATTCTAGCATAGGAAGGATAGAATTGAGAATATGGAAGTAGGTTAGGAAGGTAGGGTGTTAGCAGTAGTTGAGAGTGTTGTGGGGTTTTAATATTACAACATAAGTGCCCAACTTAATCTTTGTTATTTAATAGTAAATGCTTAACTCAATCACTATTATCTAGGAAAATGTTGCATTCATGTTAAACTGTTGTGATTGATGGATTTTGCTAATAATGCTAATGATTGATTTATTCATTGTGAGGTTGATTTCACTATTGATTGGATTATAATCATACAGGAAATTGCATTAGATGTGATGATTGTTTTCATTAGTACACATATGAGCTATGTATGTGCCAACTGTGCATACATACCTTGTGCATGTACATTAGTTTTTATAAATGTATTAAATTAAGGATGTTTTCTTATCTGATCTAGATGTGTAAATCCTACTATAATTATTAATAAAGTGAAATGAATAAATTTAGCGATGTTAATTAAATGAATCAATTAAGTGAACTGATTAGAGTTAATGAGATTAACTAAGTAAATTAATTAGGTGAAAGGAATAAAGATAGTGATTTTCTTCCCTAGAAAAAAAGCATAAATTTTATTTCATTTGAGGAGAAAATAAATTTACATTATGTAGAATACATTTCCCCATGTATTTTTCCCAAAGGATGAAAAGAGAAATACTTATTTTCCCCAAGTAGAAAAAATAAGTTGCTAATTTTTTTCCGTAAATTTCCAAAACTCCACTGGGCTCATAGTCTATGTTGTCCAAAAAAGAGTAATCTTCATACCAACCTTATCCAATTTACATCCATCGAGCATATACAAATATATAACCAGCCCCAAGAATGATCCATATTTATGAGCAGAATGGAGTGAAACACAGATCTATAACATTAACACAAATATACAAAGAATAATAACAAAGATACAGTGGAACTTAAATTCTACTAAATAAGAAATTTGCTGAAACTATAAAATGCATAATAAAAACAATCTTGCTCGAATGGTGGTAGATAATCTCTAAGAAGATATGTGGCGGCTACGTGCATTCGTCTGAGACCATTACAATGAGGCTTCCAAGCCCTTTTAGCATAAAGAAGTAAAAACAAAAATCCTAGACATCCAAAAACCTAACCCTAGGAGATGAAGCACCAAAAGTCATGTGGGTCCCGATGGGGTAAGTTGGTACATCAACTTACTGGGGTTGTAACTTTTGCACACGATATCTATTTTAGGCACACGATATCCCATTAGAAAGATCTCTTCGAGGAATACAAATTATGTCGTCACACTCTAACTTTATTTAGTGTGTGATTGTGGCGGGCCCAAAAAATGACTTTTAGGGCCTCAAAACAATGCCAAAAGTTTAGGACCCAATGTTATCACCGGAATTTCATCTGCAAATGGTTACAGGAATCCAACATCTTCAAAACACTCATTAGTTCACTCATGGGCCAAAAATGCATCTTCAAAATGTCCAAAACTATACAACCAACAATAAAATCAGCATGCGCTAAAAATACACAAGGCGCGCACACACGTGCGACAACCAGATAACATTAGAAAAGTGAACATGCACCTGATGCACGACTGTGGACGCAAAAAGCTGCGCACACCTCAAAATGACACATTTATGATATTGGTTGGCCTTCCACCCACTTCTGGTTCAACTTCCAAGTCGATTTGACATCCAAATCTCGGCTGAATCTGACTAGGGGGCTGGTCAAAGACCTAAAGGTGCCCTAAAGGGCCTCTTATTCACACTAAGAACTGGTTTCATAATACCTCAAATCTATGCTATAAAAGGAAGTCATGGGTGCACTATATTTTCAAGGAATTCATTTGTATTGTTATGCTGTTGATATTCTCTTGGAGGATCTTCTTTCCTCATCAAGAGCATGCTAGCACCGTTTCAGTTAGCCATTCATATCACCTCTAGATTGGATGTGCTTTGGATTCTCTTCACCATTTCATTTTAGTTCCTCACTTGTAAGAAGAGCTCAATATTTGGGGGTCCAAGAGCCCTCCCTTGAAGGAAGAGGGGACCCAAAGTCTCCCTTTCTCTTTGGTGTTTTCTTTCCACTAATATAATCCTTTCCATTGGTGGCATGAGTCTTGTTTGTTTCTTGTTCTAATGTCCTTATGCACTATAGTTTAATTCCTTTTATCGTTCATAGTTTAATTCTTTTCTTATCTTTTGTGCTTTATACTTATAACTCTTTCCTCTACTGCTGTCTTGCCTAGCTGACCCAACTGGGCTTGTAAGCACCCTTATTTTGCTCATTTAGGTGACAAAAGAGGTGCAACAGATTGGCGACTCTACTGGGGAGAGGTATCAATTTCTACCCCATTTGTGTTATTTTAGCTCTTATTTTTGTTTCTTTAACTTGTAGGGACCATAACCGGCCCAAACCGGCTTGCAAAAAGCCAAGTTCAAATCTGAGCAGCAAGAATTTCATCTGAAATTTTCTTCACGGCCATGTAACAGACAATGCGTGCATGTTTTAACCCACAAGCACGTCTTCAATGCATGTGCGCCAAAACCACTATATTTCCCAATGCCTTCTGCACACCAGCACCCATAAGTCACTTTCAGTTCACGCATTGGCGCCCATAGCACCTCTGTCTATTTTGAGACCCATGCACTGTGCAGAAACACACATATTGTAAGGTTTTTTTTGATCTGTGGAAGGCCCATAGCCTTCTTAAAATTGATTCCATGCACATTGTAATCTGCACCACACTTATATTCCCTCTCCATATAAAGGGATTAGTCAAAACATAGGCACTTAGGGGGTTAAAATCATAAATTTTCCTCTTTTGCTTCCATGTTGCCACATGGATGGCTTGCTTTGACTATGTGTATAGGTTGAAATCATCTTTAGATCACATATAAAACTTGCATTGGGACCAAAAATTGGATATCAATTGTTGAGTATACTCTTCTCTCGCACTCCAAAGCGATCTTGAGAATCAGAAAGAGTTTGAGAAAAAATTTCATCTCCCTTAAAAAAGACAAAATCTTTAGGAGAGGACAACAGCCCCCTCAGGACTCCTCTTAGTTTATTTTTCAAACACATCTTAAGATTGTAACAGGCCCATACATTCCCACATGCTACAAAGATAGGATAGTGATTGAAGTTTACTTTCTTAGATTAAATCACTAGGGAAGTTTAAAGGTTTTGTAACGGGCCCATACATGCCCACATATGCACAATCTATGAAAGTTTCAAAGCTTTCTTAGATTAAATCACATTAGGGAGTTAAAGGAATAGTAAGGACCCACATGTCCACATGCTAGTTTCCTAGGGACTTTGAAATTCCACAAGGTTGTACCAACGACATTTAGTTAATTAGGTAATCAAGACTTGTAAGGACCAAGCGAAGTCCACATGAAGCAAGGTGACACCTAATTTATTAAAAATATTGGCACACTTTCACTTATTCACAAACCAAGTCACTACTCACTCACATAGTTTTTCATCTCGAAACATGGAGGTTGAAGTAAGTTTCCCCCAAAGGGATTCCAAAACACCCCACCCTTTTCTTGATGAAACTATCCACTCCCCCTTAATTTCAATGAGATTGTCTCACACCCCTAATATCTCAAACAACCACATCTAAAATTTTTCTAAAAAACTCACTAAGTTTTCCTCCATAGGAGGTGCCAAAAGAAATTTTTTAGTCTAGGTAGGATTTCGGGGATAGGCATCCAAAAAAATCCGCGTTATCTGGTTCTCACATCTTCAAACAATAGAAGTTGTCAAATAGGGAAATTTAAATCCTCCAAGTCAAGTGTTCCTAACACCATAAGACAGGGAGATACTTGTGAAGGGTCGAAGGCCGAGGTCTGGTTGTTCTGTGCATCCCCCCTTGAGGCACCCACTTGTTGGATGGGATCCAGCTAGTGACCAAATTTTAGGACATCTACCCAGGTGAAAATTGTGGGCTGCAATTGCACCTTGATCGAATTTTGTGTGGCTATTGGGAAATATCTCCATTTCTTTCAGGATATGCACCCTCTACCCCTCATTATAACTGATTACTTCATCCTTCACTAGTTCCTCTTCCGGTGGCTTCATACTCCACTGTTGAGTGCTATTGGAAGGTCCAATCTTGTTTGAGAGGAAGGGTGTTACATCTTTCAAGACACGAGCATTTATTTTCTTTATTCTCCCACGCGGAAAAAATCCACCTACCCACATGTATGCTTCTTTATTAGTTGATTTATGTATGTTGTTCTTGTAATTACATATGATTGTGAGATATATTGTGGAGGCCCAAGTTATACAAAGTCTCTTGTTCATTAATTTCTCTCATCACCATTTGAACACATCCACTTTGCTAGTCGGGCATCATAGGGACCCACAGAATCCTCGTCGTTCCAGACGCTTTCTAAATCTCTCTCCTATTCTAGGGGGAGTTCCTAGTCTTGCCAACTCATCGACCATACTTTCCCACACCCCTGTGAGTGCTACTATCTTGGGATCAAATTTGCTTGGTTCCACTTTGCTTGGGTCCACTTCCCAAGGTCAAACATCCCCACACTCTCCTTTACCCATAAGCATTGGGCCAACTTCTTCTCAAGGGGGGAGTACATACCCACCTCGTCCCCCTCAAGGGTCAGGTACACAAAACACTCACACTATGGCTGGAACTAATCCTCCACCACCACCTCAGATGACATACTTTTCTTCCCTCAACATATTGGATCTGACTAAACTCACCAATGATCCTATATTGCACGACCCCACATGGCTTGCAATGCCTACCAAAATGCCTTCAGACATCCCCAAGTTTGAAGGAAAAGCGGGAGACGATGCCACCAACCATATCATGACCTTTCAGTTATGGTTCTCTTCAAACAACATCACAGACGATTCCATATGATTAATGTTATTTCAACGTATACTCATTGGCCCATCAGCTAAGTGGTATGTAGAAGAAAAATCTAGATCCCATGTGACCTTTGAGTCCTTGGCCAAATATTTCTTGACCTTCTTTCAACTACCAATTCGTCATGACAATGGCCTTGAACTACTCTCATAATTTAAACAAACCTCCACCATGCACATCACTGACCACATTCACGAATGGCATCGACGACGTAGTCTCTGCAAAGTTGAAGCTACTCCACAAAAATGTCTCAATTGGTTCCTCAAATCACTTATTTCCCTCCTTGCCAAAGATGTGGCTGCCACCTTCCCCCAGTCTGAAGAAGAATCCATTAGCAAGGCCCAATAGTTCAAAATCATTTACTCATAGCCAGGGTACTTGTATACAATCCTACCTGATGCCCTGAGACCCATTCCATTTGACTAGGACAAACCTGGGATGTCTCACTCAATGGACAGATTGATTTGTACCACTACACACCACAATTCACATCCCCAAAAAGCACCAATGTATGGAACACCTCAATATCCACCAGCATATGGCGGACCCCATTATTATAATCCTCCCCCTTATCCACAAACATACCCCTTAACCTTTCCTCCACCCACCAACGGACCACCGCCATCACCCATAATACACACTGCAGCCCAACCTAATTCTGGTACCCCATCTACCTCTGCTTACACCCTAAACACTAGTGAAAGAATCACACCTTCTTACACATCCTCTGGATCGTTACCACAGAATAATCCATAATTTCCTTTCCCTGCCCCCCCAGCTCATTCCTTCCCCACACAGACAACCGCATGCTGGGGTTAATTTTGTTCAACCCTCTCCCATTCAACAGTATCAAAATTTTGAACAATTGAATACGGTTAATCCATCCCATCAACTGAACAATGCCAGGAAGAAAGGAAAAAATCAAAACAATAATAATCATGGACCAGGAGGAAACCATAACCAACCCCAGTCGAACCACCCTGTCGGGGGAAACCAAAACCAAGGGAACTAGAACCCCCAAGGAGTAAATAACCATAAACGCAAAGGGAAAAACAACAAAAATATTCGGACAAACTTCCCTTGTGCCCTTTGTAGTGAGTATGGCCATTGTACTCACCATTTCCCTCAAATAACAGACTTTAAATAGATGAAAATTTTTGCAAATGGACCACATCCCCTAGTATCGCCTTCCCCCCAGCAGGCCCCACAACAATATGTGCAGCACCCAACCCCAACCATGTTGCAAAACGCCATACCACATCAAGGGGTGATGAAAAACCAACAAGAGATACAACTTGGCCCACCACAGGAAAGACCTAACATAACCCGGGCACTTCTGCAGATCGAACTATCCTCCTCACTAGTGAGGAAGAAATCCTTCTACAAACGTGCGGTCGTCAATAAAATGCACCCTCTGACCCTATTCCCACTACTTCAGAGGCTACCCCAGTCATGACTGACCCACCTTTGATGATTCTGCACCCTAATACTGAAACACCTCTTCGCATCCCTCCCTTTGTGCAGGAATGCCCACAACCCTCAAGCTAGGGCAACCCACAATTATAGTCTGGTCGATGACTTGGCACAATCCCCCGCTACCATGTCAGTCTTAGAAGTTCTTCAAACCTGTCCTACTCAACATAAATCGTTACTTTCCTCTCTGGGGGCAGTTGACCCTGCCAATACTCAACTCATCACATTTGATCTTGACAGTGGAGAACCCCGTCTCCCCGCTCTTGTCGCTTTTCAAATACCGGTTAAAATCCAGAATATCATAGTCCACTGCTGCATTATCGACGAAGGTGCATCCACTTGCATCATGTCCAAAACCGTATGGCAGAAAATTTTCTCTCCAGAGCTAATACCCTCCACCATTACTTTGAGGGCTTATGACGGACGACCCTCATCTCCCGAGGGGTTCTTCCAAAACGTGCCCGTCGAAATCGGGGGAAAAACCATCCTTATTGACATTGAGGTTATCGATGCCCCACTCGACTATAATATTTTGTTTGTTCTTAGATACATGTATGCTATGAAGGCAATCACCTCTTCTGTTTTCTGAACCATGATGTTTCCCCATAATGGAAAGATCATTACCATCGATTAGGTATCACATTATGAGCCTAACCCTTCATCCAATGTCGAAAACATCCTCCCTTTTGTTCACACTAATCCAGATGCCTATCCACTCATCGAGATGGGCCCCAAAATTTTTAAGGACCGATCCTTGCTAGGGACATACCATGGAGCACCACTACTCATCCATCCCTCAGCACAAGTATGTGTTGTTTCCACCAACAAAATGACAACTGCAGATACTCTCCCTCCCACCGATACCTCTTCCACCCCTGACGTCCCACTAGTGGTAGAATACCTCCCTCAAGAATCTCCTAGAACTTGTTCAGCTCTACCCATTCCTAATCTTCCCCTCCCCCAGGGCCATATCCTGGTTTGGGAAACAATACCCCAAGCCATTACCCAAATCCCTTTCTTTTACCCCCCACCGGGTGTACAAGCTTTCCAGGTAGCCGCAACGCTCACCCTTCCTAATATGGTGCTGGAAATCCCAGTCTGGTATCTACATCCACCTGAGATGGTCTCTCAACCATCCCTCCATCCCCAAACAGAAGGAATCCTGATGCAGATTCCCATACTTACCCCCACCATCCCACCTGTTATCACTCCAAGAAACCCTCTGTGGTTGCAGACCAGAGGTGCTTGGTAACTTCAAGTAAAAATGTTTTTTGTGTTTTATGAATATGGGTCAATGGGACAACTCAATACATTTCATAGCATTCAAACATGGATATGAT
>ML780283.1:99922-127106 GCA_009831015.1 Picea engelmannii
GTGACATTCTGGCCGTTACAGGCTTTCCACAGCACGTAGCCTGTGAAAAAACGCTCCTTAGCTGCGGAAAGCGCCACTTTCAACAGCTAACGGGTAAAATTTCTGCCTTCTGTGCTGTTGAAAGCGGACAGAGTTTCAAATTTAAATTTCTCGGTCATAAAAAATCCATTTTTCACATGTAAATAGTCGATCGACATCTAGAGAATCTCAGCTTTCCAATGGTGTTGTCAGATATTGATTTGGAGCTCGGGAAGGGGTCGAAAAGTTGCCTGCAAGTTTAAGTGTCATTTTTCCATTCGCAATTAAAAACTCTAAACGAACCTTTGTGACAAGTTAGCAAAATAATGGTGCTATTTTGGGAGTTAACACCACCCACACTCCCAGTCACTAGCACCCCTGCTACAGCTGGGGGAAGATGGAAAAATAAAGAGCCCACTGCTCCACTTCACCCATGTGTCCAACCTCCTTGTGCGCTATGCAAGAAATATGGACACCCCACCAACAAATGCCCATCTCTACCCGAGCTATGCAATCTAATTCAACTCCCTCGAGCACCACCACCACTCATTGTTTCTTCCAGTATTTCTGCTATCTCCCCTAACACAAATAGTAAATGATTGTGAACCAAATTTGCATGCGCCATCTGTTCAGAATATGGCCATTACAGACACCATTGTCCAGCATTACCTCAATTCCAGCAGACGCTAACAGCCATACGCCAGATATTTCAGCAACAACCCACCCCAACACATGTCACCGACATCCATTATGTCATGACTGCAGTCAACGAACGTATGATATGTCCCTTCTCTCTATGAAAATCACTTGATCATTTCACATATCAATGTCCTATGATCATTGAATACAGGCGTCGCCAACTGGCCCTAATTCAAAACCCTACACCCCCCCCCTCCAGTAGGACCAATAAGTACTCCTACCCCACCACTTGATGTGGTTCACATCTTCTTGCCGGAACATGAGGCACTCTCTACTCCCCCATGGTTCCTGGATGATTTATATGAGGATTTTCCCCCAAATCCCCCCAATTCTCCAATTCATTTCCCCACGAAAATTCTATGCCCGACTACCATTTTCAACCCACCATATCTCGATATTTGGTTTATGTCGAGTGAACCATCGCAACCTCCTTGCGATACCCCCTCTACATCTTCACCACCAGAAAACAACCCCATGGTGACCATCACCAAAGTTACTCCTCTCAATCCCCTATATTTTTGATAGTTTCACTGCGACAAAGACATCCTTGAGGAGTTAACTAAACCCGATTGACCATGGGACGCGCTCCACCATGGAGCGCTTTTTCCTTCATAGAAAGTCGTCGTGCCTCCTAACCAAAACCCCATATACGCAGTTGAAACCAAAGATTTTATCCCATCGGGGCATATAGACTGGTTCAAAAACCCTATCCCTTCCCCCAATGCTTTTGAAGAAAGAAATATGGCTAATATTTCCCTCACCATCAAAATCGATATTTCCATCAAATCTGGGGTCATAGAGGAAATCACCATTGGCGCCACATTCTCTCTTGAAGAAATCACCACCTACAAATCTCTCTTCGAGGAATATTGTGACATTTTTGCTTGGTCATACACAAAGATGCCTGGCCTTGATTCCTCTATTGTCGAACATCATATAGACACCTGGCCTGATATCACACCTATCCGGAAAACACAACGCCTGCTACACCCATCCAAAGCAGCGGACATCAAGGCCAAAATTGACAAATTACGCACTGCAGGGTTCATATACCCCATCGCATATATGTCATGGGTCTCCAACCCTGTTCCTGTCAACAAAAAATAGGGCACTATCCGCGTCTGTACGGACTTTTGCGATCTCAATCACGCCTGTCCCAAAGACAACTTTCCAATTCCCTTTATCGACCAAATTATCAATGATTGCGCTGGTCACGAGGCTCTATCCTTCATGGACGGTTTCTCTGGCTACAACCAAATTCAAATTCACCCAACCGATCAGTACAAAACCACATTCACTACCCCCTGGGGCACTTTTGCGTATTGTGTCATGCCTTTTGGCCTCAAGAACGCAGGAGTTGCTTTCTAACACGCCATGACATACATTTTTCATGATCTGGCTCAATTCATTCTCGCCTACTTGGACAATCTCGACATTTTGATTCCATCACACATTCCAAGACAATTTAATCAAATAACAGATAATATGGCTAACCTAGTGTTAGATTGGCGTTTATCACATCATGACACTAGTAGGCATACATAAATCATACCTAGTCTGTCAATAGCATATAGATTAGACACCATAAAAAATCACTAACAAACATCAACTCAAGTGAACACCACAAAGATCCCAAAAATGTATATCCATCCATATATATACCAGTCAGTGTGTCATCAGTTTTTACAAAAAAAATATTACATCAGGTACACTATCCATAGGTAGGTAAACTGCCTTACCCCTATAGATACAAAATGGTGCTACACCACCATATACAAAATGGGCTCGCCAGTTTATATAGATACAAAAAATACATAAATATAGAGGCACTCATGGTGCCTCTAAAGCTCCACCACCTGACCCTCTCTCTGGAGGAGGGGCCCCACCATCTAGGGGTCCATCAGGTCCTGAAGGAAGCCTCCCAGTCATCGCCACCCCCTCTACAGCTGCTCTCCAAACCATGGTCTTCCACGGCACTAGAATTCCCACACACTGCTCCAGGACTCCCTCATCCAGGATCCATGACCACATGCCCTTAGGCACTCCCTGTAGCACCACCTCTAAGCGGCGGTGAACATCCTCGAACTCTCCCCCGACCTTTTCTGGAGGAGCATGCGATGGCCCTACACCAGGGTCATCGAACTGGCGTTGCCTGGCGACTCTCTCATCCTCACCAGGCCTCACCCCAGCATCATCCCGCCGTTGTCGCTCTCTTACTTGCGGCTCTCCCCGCGGAGGACTCACTGACCCCTGATGATCTGGTGCTATAACTAACTCCACCTCGCACCCTCGAGGTCTCACATCTACACATACAATGAACAAATGGTAGTATCAACGTCCATCTATACATAACAAACATGCTATACTATCTAAATATCAAACCGTAAAAAAATCATGTCATACCTCTGTGGTCGAACACCTCTCCTGGTGGTAACACCATCTTTGGATCATCCCGGAAGTTCACCCCAAAATAGGGATACCGCAATATGATCCGTGGCATATGACGCCACACCTATGCAGCCTCGTCCGTGAAATAGTGGCCACCCTCCCCACCACCGTGACGAACAAGGATTGTCGCCCACCACCTCAGTCATGACTCTCGTATTCCAGGAGCACCTAATATCACTCTAGGGCGCAACATCGACACCCTCTCTAGAAACCATGCCACCAAGATAGACCCAAAGGAAAAATCCACCGAGTGAGAAGCACGACACTTGTCAAGCTGCCTTACCATCTTGTCATGGAGCATCAAGCCCCAGGCGAAGTGCTTGCCCGCCAGTGCCCTCTCCATGATCCTCAACTGACCTCCACTGATCCGCTAAGTTGCAAGAGACCCGTAGACTCTCACAATCATTGTTGCAACCCAATGATGCACAAGGGCATCCATCGCCCCAATACTCACCACGAAGCACGACATAAAGTTCTCCCCTAAACAATATCTTCGGGCTAAGACAACCAACTGACCATCCCCGGGTACTATGGGCTCCGCTGGTAGTGGGATTCCCTGAAAAGGGAGCTCAGTCAATAAATATACATCCTCCACCACAGTGAAGGCTAGTTGCTCAACCCACACCATAAAGCAATGCAGGTCAGGGCTCCACATCCTGATCAGAAACTGCAACAAATACTCCTGTTCCTGCACTAGCGAACACTCAAAAAACTTCAGCAACCCACATGCTGCCAAAGCATCTCAGACTGTCGGCTCCTTGTCCCTCATTGCCTCCCTCAGACGTGACCAGTCCCTCTCTCTCCAGTGAATGGGCATCGTCCAAATGATCACCTGCACCCACATATACAACACTTGATTAGCCATCATAACCTCAAAAACTCCAAAAAAGATAAGTTTTTACACCCTTCAGCTTTGCCTCACAGGCGCGACTATTTTTCCCACAGGCGCGCACACATGTGTGCCTATTCACTCCCCAGTCGCACACTCATGGGAGACTGTTGGCCATAGAGAGGTGCATCCATGTGCCCCTGTCACACATACATGCATGCATCATAGCGCACCTGTTCACTACACAGCTGCGCACGCATGCACAACTGTTAGAGGTATAGACGGGCATGCATGCGCTGTTGTGACTTGCACAGACGTGCATCCCATGCACGCCTATTTTTCCCGTTCGGGTGCCCCTGTGCACGGATGTCCGAATTACAGGCGGGCACCTATGCATGTGAAATTCTTGATCGCCTATGCACTAGGGGGCCCACACCCACAAAACCCCCTGTATGGTCCTCTGTACAGGCCCTGCCCAAAAATCGAAACCCTAATTCTATGCACAAGGATACGACAACTAACCTGAAGCTCGTTGATCCTGAATCAGCTGCCTCGATCTCCCGAAATCTCCAAATCTCCTCTTAGATCGCTCATCCACTCAATAAGACCACAGGTACAAATGAGGTGGCTTTATGGGCCCTACAACTATATATAGTCCATTTTTCCAAACTTCCAAACTCAATTCTGAGAGCTCTGGGCGCCTGTTTTTCGATCCGTCTTTAGCCATAAGGTTAGAACCCCATTACCTACCTAATTCCATTCCCTGGGCCATTTTCCATCCTCAACTCCCGGGGGACATTTTTCTCATATTATGCTTAGGTACACATGCTTACATTATTGAATAACTGCTATATGATCTTTTCTCTTCTGATATTGTTCATGTCGGGTATTTGGTTTTTATGTGTGTAGGTTCTTGATCACCATACGACAACAGTATCCCTTCAGGTATATCATCGACACTAGCATATAGTCATTCCCTCTAAATCTCAAAATGCATTTCCCAGTCACACCCTCCGATCTTTGCATCTAGGATCCCTATATCTGGCTCTACAGTACTATCACTTTCACTGCATTTCGGTAATGTCACCTGGTAGCAACCCCCCCACATGAGTTGTCCCATTCATAGCTCCCCTAGGCATTTTGACACTCATGCAATTGCCACCCTTTAGGGATGGGAGTCCCAATAGTCTTACATAATGACGAGAACTGGCCACATACTCCTCCTCATTTTTCTAACCTACCCCAAATGGACTCCCAGGTCACTTCATCATGGTTCTATTCAGAGTGCACCCCTACGGTATCATTAACCATCCATTTCATCCACCGTCAATTTTCCCCTCTACAGATTGTCCTCCATACGTTTCCCTAATACAAAAACCCACCTATGGGGCCCTAACCCTCCACTTGTTTTCCAAGCAACTTGCGCCATCATTAGGCCAATCCATCTTACACTGGGGCACCCGTTTCTGTATCTGCACAATTGTCCCATTATTTTTTATTCTTTAGATAATTGTACAAACCCTTTTTTCACATTTTCATAGCTTTCTATTGTCGCCTTTAGCGACCTTATTTTTTTGAAAAAGCAACCCTTGTCGCCCTTGGTTGGGTCATTTTTCACTTCCCAACATCAATGACACTATCCATAAAACCCCAAGCATCTTACAACCCATACACCTTTTTGATCTCTGCGTTTGTCCATTGTGTCACGCCTCTGGCACAACTCATCCTTGTCTAGTTGCCCCCCTGGCACTAGATTCAATTTTACAGTTGTTGCCACTTTTCATATCTCCCCAACCAAGGGAAGTCTTGAGTTTTACCAAATCTTGACTTCGTCCATATACCTCATTAGTTCCTGATCTCATCCACTGGATTTCAGAAAGCTCTTTACTTCTTGGAGTCGTGTCTCCCTTTCTGTCAACATCAACACAGTTTCCAGAAGGGCGACAGTATCTTGACTCTCATTAAATTTACAATGAGGATACTCAGACGACACAGGGAAAACCACCATTGTTCTCTGCTATCGTTGATCCCCATAACATTCAACTTCAACACTATCTCATGTTATGGTGGGTCTTACTTTGTGACTATTGCAGTTATTTTATCTTAATTGAAGACCTCTAAAATTTGATAGACTATCAATGTCTGTACATTATCCTCACTTCTCACAGGTGTCCTTACCCTTTTTTCAAAGTTTTGGTCACCATCAAAATTGTCCTCTATTATTATCAAACCACCCTGGAGAGCACTGCAGTGATCTACATCCACAACACAACTTCAGTTATTGTATTACATTTTTTTGAGTTACATGACATGATCATGGGGCATGCCCACCTTGTTTGCACACAGTTTCATTTTTTCTCCCACACCTTGGGAAAGGCTTGGGTCCTACAGGTTCCCCTCTCCTTCCAATGGATTGCTCTTGACACTCCCCACAACACTCTTTCTTACACATGTACTCTCAGTAGAAGAAACATTGATGTATTTCGGCTATACGTATGCTCCTAACCTCACACATTAGGGCGAATCTGTTATCACCGAAATTTCATCCACAAATGGTTACGGGAATCCAACATCTTCAAAACACTCATTAGTTCACTCTGTTGAAAAGTCAACAAGAAACATATGTCTAATTTACTTTTCCCTTAAATAATTTCGACAATAAATATTAATCTATTATCTCATTTATAACTGAGTGATTTGGAGTTGTAACAGAATTATAAGTTTAGTTAAGCGAGTTAAGCTCAATTGTACTAGTTGTAATTAAACTTTCACTAGTGAGAGTTCAGTGAATTAATTATTCATTAATTCACAATCAGTGAACTCACATGCAACTGAAGGTTCACCACGATTAACTACATGCATGTCAGATCCAGTGGAGACCCAATTGAGATAACAGGTGAAAGGGACAGTTTGGCTATCAATTGTGATTTGAGTGAAGTGCACTCATGCAATCACACATGCAGTGGATATGCTCATGAGCATGTGCAAACTAAGCAATTCGAATTCATTGTGAGAATTCTAATTGCAGGGATTTTGCAGAGGAGGCAGGTTGTTTGGACACAGAGAATCGACACATGAATTTGTCAATTTTTGTATGACAGTGTGAGACAATTGTATTGTACTGAGATCTCTTGGATTAGAGTTTTGTATGAGATTGTTTCATGATCCATGATATACATAATATATGATAGTGGGGTTTTTAGCTTTACGCTTTCCCGGTAAAAATTCTATTTTATGTGTTCTTGATATTTCACTTTGTGATCATGGTTTAATTTCCACAAGAATAATAGTAGAAGCGATTATGTATTCAACAGTGACATATAATTGTTAGATCAGGAGAATCGCATGAAATACTTAATTTGTATTGAAACTTCTACATGGTATCAGAGCCACGGAGCCATGGAAGTGAGGTGAGAACATAATAGTATTTTCGCAGGTCCTGTCTCTGGTAGGGTGCGAACCTTAGTATTGAAAAATTCACACATATCTAGGAGCAAAAAATCTCTCACCCTACTCAAAGGAGAGGTGTGAACTTCATTAAGATTCTTGCAGGCTGCCTAAAGGAGAGGTGTGAAATTCCCTCACCCCACTGTGCATTACAGTGCGAAATCCCTCAACAAGTTCGCAGGATAGACACATGTGAGGTGCGAACTTCTCTCAGGATGCTCTCAGGTGGGGTGCAAACCTCCCAGGGAAAGAGGGATTGCAACAGTTGAGTTTGTGGTTGGATATCTTGGTGTGACAGTTGATTCAAGATCGAAATGTATTTCAATGGCTTGAGGTTGGAGTATGCACTCGAGGGCAGCTCGAACTACATTGCTTGGAAGGACAAGATGGAAGTAGTACTCAAAGACAATGGCTTGAAGGAATACATTGACAAAGATGTTCCTAAGCCGGATGCAAAAAACACTGCAAATATTGATGCATGGAAAAAGAAAGTGGAAAAGGTGAGGAGGATTCTGTTGGAAGGAGTACGAGACCACATTGTATCAAGTCTCCATGGGAAAACCACACCACATGCAATGTGGAAGGTTTTGACAGATCTATTCCAAAACAACAATGACCATAGGAAATTTGTGCTCAAAGATAAACTCAGGAAGATCAAGATGGAGAAGGGCGACACCATTCTAAAATATCTCACAAAGTTTTTCCAATGTCGGGATGATCTTGGAAGTGTGGGAATAACAGTCGTTGTTGATAATTTGGTGAGCTTGGCTCTCCTAAGACTTCCTAAGAGTTGGCACAGTTATCAAGACTCTGTCAATGGAAGGGAAAAATTTTCGGATTGGGAATGACTATGGTCGGATCTAGTGCAAGAGGAGTTCAGGAAGAACACCAGAGATGGATCTTCATCAAAGTGTGACGATGAAGAGGATTGTGCTTTGAATGCCAAGGAAATGAAAGGGAAAGGGAATAAATTCCATTCAAAATTTGAGTCTAAATTCAAGAAGATGGATTTGTCCAAAGTGAAGTGTTTTCACTGTCACGAACATGGGCATCTTGCTACTAACTGTCCGTAGAAGAGGAAGAACAAGACCATTGCTAGAGATGAAACCAGTGAGGCTCTTGTCTCATAATTTGAACTTGACTTCTCTTTGATCGCATGCATGGCATCGAGTGCATTGGGATCAATGTGGTATTTGGATAGTGGTGCTTCCTTCCGCATGACAGGAGATAGAGAGTCTTTAAGTGACTTGGAGGAGAAAGATCTCAGAATGCATATAGAGATGGGCGATAATGGATGATACAGTGAAACTGGTATTGGTACCATTACCTTTCAGAGGGATTCAGGTAAACCATTTCAATTGAAAAATGTTATGCATGTTCCAGGTCTGAATAAAAACCTGGTCTCAGTCGCAATGTTGGAGGACAAAGGGTATGATGTTGTTTTTAGTGGTGGAAAAGACTACCTGTGACATAAAGCAACAGGTCAAGTCAAGAATATAGGGATTCGAGTTAAGAATCTCTACATGTTGGAGGTAGATGGATGCGGTGCCATGATGGGAAAGGAAAAAAAAAGTGGTGAGCCAGGATGAGGGAGAATTATGGAACAGGAGATTGGTCCATATTCATCATGGAGCCTTGAAGATCATGCAACAAATATCTACTGGACTTCTAAGGGGAACACTTGCTCAGTTAAATCAGTGCAAGGGGTGCACCCTGGGGAAGTATGTAAAGTCCACCTTTCATGAAAAGGAGAACCGTGCTTCGGTGATCCTGGAGAGAATTCACACAGACGTGTGTGGACCATTTTCGGTTGCTTCAACAACAAAACATATGTATTATGTTATTTTTGTTGATGAATTTTCTCATAAATGCTAGATATTCTTCATGCAAAAGAAGGATCAAACATTCTCAAAGTTCTATGAGTTTAAAGCATTGGTGGAGAAAGAGTCGAGGGAGAAAGTGAAGGCTCTAAGGAGCGATAATGGTGGAGAATACATCTCTAATGAATTCAAAGACTTCTGCAACAGAGAAGGAATTCTAAGAGAACTCATAGCGCCTCATAACCCATCACAAAATGGGGTTGCGGAGAGAAAGAACAAAACGATAGTGGGTGTAGCACAAGCGATGTTGCATGATCAGGGCCTACCAGTGAATTTGTGGGCAGAAGCATGCAATACTGCGGTTTATGTGCAAAACCATCGTCCTCATAGAATACTTGGCATGAGTACACCTGAAGAAGCTTTCACTAGTAAGAAACTTGTTGTTTCTCATTTTAAAATTTTTGGCTCATCTGTTTATGTGCATGTGACCAAGGATTCTAGGAAGAAGCTGGAACCGGCTGTTGAAGTTGGCATATTTTTGGGGTACACAGAAGCACCCCATAATTATCATGTGTATTTTCCAAACAGTAAGACGACTGTTATGTGATGGGATATAAAATTCGATGAGGGGAAAGCCATGTGGTTGTCGCTTGAGAGGGAGCTAGACTTGCATGCAGAAGAGGAACTGCTGGTTCCCAAAGACGAGTCTCAAGATGTGGATCATCCACATGAGGAGGTTCATGGAGTGGAGGAAACCACTCAAGTAGAGCCATCCATCATAAATGGAAGAAATCACACCACGAAAGATGAAAGGTTGAGACTAGATGTTGCACAAAATGTAGGAGCCCTTGCTTCACAGCGCAAACAAAGACAGTCTCCTGATTGATTTGCTGGATACATGTCTCTCATGAGAAAATGTATTGTGACTGAACCATATTCCTTTCAAGAAGCAGTGCAGGACCCCACTTGGGTTGATTCTATGGTAGAGGAGTATGATTCCATTGTCAAAAAAAGTGCATGGGAAATTGTCCCAAGACTGATTGAAAAATTAGTGGTAGGTTCGAGATGGATCTACAAGGTAAAGAAAGCTGCTGATGGGAGTGTGGAGAAATACAAGGCCAGGTTTGTGGCCCAAGGCTTCTTTCATATCAAGGGGATAGATTATGATGAGACCTTTGCACCTATCTCAAGGTACTCTTCCATAAGATCCATCCTTGCACTCTCAACGCAGATGGGCTGGTGCATTCATGAGATGGATGTAAAAATTGTGTTCCTCAATGGGATCATTGAGGAAGAAGTGTACATTGAACAACCAGAAGGTTTTGAGACCTTTGAAAGGGAGTCGCATGTGTGTAGACTCAAGAGAGCACTGTATGGGATAAAGCAAGCACCCCGTGCTTGGTACACTTAGAGAGACAACTATTTCACCGGATTGGGCTTCACCAAAAGTGAAGCGCATGCAAACCTATACCAAATTTTGGTGGAGGGTAACCTCTTAATCATTGTGCTTTATGTTGATGATTTAATACTGAATTTTGATGAGAAGATGATACACTCATGCAAGGATGACCTTGAAAAGGAGTTCGAGATGAAGGATTTGGGCCTTCTTCATTATTTCCTTGGATTGGAAATATGGCAGCGAGATGGTGAAATTTTTGTGTCTCAAGGAAAGTATGCAAGGGAGATACTGGGTAAGTTTCACATGGAAGGCTGCAAACCCATGGATACTCCTCTTCCAAGAATCTGGAAGAAAGAGGATGCTACTTATGGAGAGGTAGTGGATGCTACTGTCTATCGACAATTAGTAAATTCGCTAATGTATTTAGTGAACACAAGACCAAACATTTGCTATGCGGTTAACCGGCTAAGTCAAGCGATGGTTAATCCTACCAAACTCTTTTGGAAGGCAGGTAAGCATGTCCTAAGATATCTGAAGGGCACATATGAGTATGGATTATGGTACAAATAGACGGATGAGGTGAATTTGCATGGCTTCACGGATGTATATTGGGTGGGCAGCCCAACGGACAGAAAGAGCACATCAGGGGGGATCTTTAGTATTAGATCTACAACTATTTCTTGGTACATCAAGAAACAGTGATCCGTGGCACTTAGTTCAATGGAAGCAGAATACTTGGCAACGAGTCAAGATGCATGTGAGGCTATCTGGATGAGAAAGATCTTAGTTGGTTTGTTTGGTTTTCATTTAGACTAGATAGTGATTTATTGTGATAATCAGAGTTGCATTAAACTCTTGATTAATCCTGTGTTTCATGACAGATCTAAGCGTATAGATATCCGATATCATCATCTCAGAGATCGTGTGTAGTGGAAGATCATGTTGCTTCAATACATTCCTATGGAAGATCAGGATGCAGACATTCTGATGAAGGCACTCACTAGGAGGAAATTCGAATATCATAGAGACAGGATTGGGGTGAAGGATAATCCCTTTGTTGTTGAGAGGGAGTGTTGAAAAGTCAACAAGAAACATGTGTCTAATTTACTTTTCCCTTAAATAAATTGGACAATAAATATTAATCTATTATCTCATTTATAACTGAGTGATTTGGAGTTGTAACAGAATTATAAGTGTAGTTAAGTGAGTTAAGCTCAATTGTACTAGTTGTAACTAAACTTTCATTAGTGAGATTTCAGTGAATTAATTATTCATTAATTCACAATCAGTGAACTCACATGCAACTGAAGATTCACTACAGTTAACTACATGCATGTCAGATCCAGTGGAGACCCAGTTGAGATAACAGGTGAAAGGGACAGTTTGACTATCATTTGTGATTTGAGTGAAGTGAACTCATGCAATCACACATGCAATGGATATGCTCATGAGCATGTGAAAACTAGGCAATTCGAATTCATTGTGAGAATTCTAATTGTAGGGATTGTGCAGAGGAGGCAGGTTGTCTGGACATAGAGAATTGGCACATGAATTTGTCAATTTTTTTTATGACGGTGTGAGATGATTGTATTGTACCGAGAGCTCTTGGATTAGAGTTTTGTATGAGATTGTTTCATGATCCATGATATACATAATATATGATAGTGGGGTTTTTAGCTTTACGCTTTCCCGATAAAACTTCTATATTATGTGTTCTTGATATTTCACTTTGTGATCGTGGTTTAGTTTCCACAAGAATAATTGTAGAATCGATTTTGTATTTAACAATGGCATATAATTGTTAGATCAAGAGAATCGCAGGAAATACTTAATTTGTATTGAAACTTCTACACACTCATGGGCCAAAAATGCATCTCCAAAAGGTCCAAAACTATACAATCAGCAATAAAATCAACACGCACTAAAAATACCCAAGGCGTGCGCACACGTGCGACAACCAGATAACATCGGAAAAGCACACATGTGCCTGATGCGTGACTGTGGACGCAAAAGCCGTGCACACCTCAAAACGACGCATTTATGATATTGGTTAGCCTTCCACCCACTTCTGGTTCAGCTTCCAAGTCGATTTGAGATCCAAATCTCAGCTGAATCCGACTAGGGGGCTAGTCAAAGACCTAAAGGTGCCCTAAAGGGCCCCTTATTCACACTAAGAACTGGTTGCATAATACCTCAAAGCTATTCTATAAAAGGAAGCCATGGGTGCACTATATTTTCAATGAATTCATTTGTATTGTTATGCTGTTGATATTCTCTTGGAGGATCCCCTTTCCTCATCAAGAGCATGCTAGCACCATTTTAGTTAGCCATTCATATCACCTCTAGATTGGATGTGCTTTGGATTCTCTTCACCATTTCAGTTTAGTTCCTCACTTGTAAGAAGAGCTCAATATTTGGAGGTCCAATAGCCCTCCCTTGGAGGAAGAGGGGACCCAAAGCCTCCCTTTCTCTTTGGTGTTTTCTTTCCACTAATATAATCCTTTCCATTGGTGGCATGAGTCTTGTTTGTTTCTTGTTCTAATGTCCTTATGCACTATAGCTTAATTCCTTTTATCGTTCTTAGTTTAATTCTTTTCTTATCTTTTGTGATTTATACTTCTAAATCTTTCCTCTACTGCTGTCTTGTCTAGCTGACCCAACTGGGCTTGTAAGCACCCTTATTTTTCTCATTTAGGTGACAAAAGAGGTGCAACACCCAAAAAGCTAGAAAAAAACTGCCAAGATGAAAGTTGTATGTGAGCTAGTTGGAAGGGGGGAATGTTGAAATCAAAATCATTGTCACCCACATCCTTGGTGATGGTGTAAAGTCCATAGTGGAGTGGAAACAACTTCTGATGGGGTCCTGTAAGGCGTTCTTTATGCAAGTGCAACCAAAATTTATCTCCCACCTGAAACTTGTGTGATACCCAATGTTGATCATGGTGTTACTTGTACTTGGCATTAGAATTCTGCAAAATATCATGAACCTGTTGGTGGATGTGTTGGATTTGTTCAATGAACTAGGTGGCTTTATCGGCTTCAGTTTTCGCATGGGATGATTATGCCCATGTGGACACAAAGGGTAGTGCAACATCCATGGGAGACCATGGATTTGGTGAGCTTGTTGTCCAACCATGACTAGAGGCTCGAACAAAATGTGTTGAGGAACCAACTATCCCGATTAGAGACGTTGGTTTATGGTATCCCAAAATTTATCCACACTCATTCGAAGAAGAGCTTGGTAGTGGCCTCTACTATGATTCTCTTCTTAGAGGCGACTATAATCACCATCTTGGAAAATCGATCAACCACCACGAAAATATATTCATTACCCTGCTTGGTGGAAGGAAGGCCCAACATGTAATACATCGAGATAGATTACCAGGGCCTGTCAGGAGTAGGAAGAGGGGTGTACATGCCTTGTTTCTTAATGGTCATTTTCGCAATGACATAGGTTATGTAGGACTAGATATACTTTTTGACATCCTATCAAAGTTTGAGCCAATAGACATTTTTTTGCAACACTGCCACTATATTTTATATGCCGAAGTATCCTCCCACTCAACTGTAGTGAGATTTCCAAATCACCTTTGCTTGCTCGCTTGATGGAAAAAATATATGGCCCATATAACACAACAACCCATATTGCAAATGAAAATCACTGACATCTATGTTTTTACCCATGAACATTTGGTAGGTAGTGGTGAAGTCAGGATCTCGCTCGTAGATTTGGGGCCATCTAGAGGTCTCATATCCACAAGATTGTAGCGTTGTGGTTTGTGCAACAACTGGAGGGAGATTGAGGCATTCAACGATGTGGTTGGTGCTCCTTGTCTTATACTTGATGTTGAGATGTAACTGTTGCAAGTATGTGTACCACTTATGATGGTGGTCATTCTACAATTCTCCTTGTGTCTGCATCAACCACAGAGGCTTATGATTAGTGTGGATGACTATCTCATTCTTGAGAATGTAATGTCTCCACTGGCGGCAGGATTGTATAATGGAGTACATTTTCTTATCATAAGTGGGGTACTTAAAAACAATAGCTGATAATGTCTCACTATGATAGGCAATGAGATTTCCATGTTGAGTGAGAAATACACCCACAACATAGTCTGAAGCATTTGTGTCAATCTCAAAAGGATGTTTCAGGTCAATTAATGAGAGCGTCGGGGTTGAGCACAAGTGTTGCTTCAAATCATTGAACTCTTGTTGTTGTGACTGGACCCACATGAATTTTTCCTTGCCACCACCCATGGTCACTTGGCTAAGGGCCCATGTAATGTGGGATAATCTAAACACGAACCCATGATATAAATTGGCAAGGCCTAAGAATCTCTGAAGCTCAATGACTGTGGTCAGGGCTGACCAGTCACAAATGAACTAGATCTTGGCTAGATTGACATGCACCCCATGCTCATCAAAAATGTATCCTAGGTACTGGACCATATTCATGCTGAAGGAGCATTTTTCCAAATTTGCATATAGCTTGTGTTTTTGTAGAGTGTGCAAAACATGTTGACTGTGTTGCAAGTGTTTCACCCAATTCTTACTAAAGATGAGGATTTCATCCAAATACACCACCACAAAAAAATTGATGAAAGGTAGCAAGATATTTTCCATCATCCTCATGAAATTTGTTGGGGAATTTTTCAAGCCAAAGGGCATGACCATCCATTCAAAAGACCTTCTTTGGACTTGAAGGCAATATTCCATACATCAGTCTTCTCTATTCGGACCTGGTGGTAGTCGGATTTCATATCAATCTTACTAAAGTATTTTTCCCCCTTGAGTTGGTCAAGGAGATTGTCAATTCGAGGAATTGGGTATTGGTTCCTGATTGTGATCTTATTTAGGGCCCGATAATCAATGCAGATTTGTCAGGACTCATCTTTATTCTACACAAGCACGATTGGGCTTCCATAAGGTGATGAGATTGGATGGATGTGCCCCTTTTTTAGCAGCTCTTGAATATGGCGCTTGATTTCATGATTTTATGATAGAGAGCGGCGATATACTTTCCCATTGGGTAGTGGTGCACCAGGGGTCATATCAATTGAGTGATTGACCTGATAGTGCAAAGATAACCTAGTGGGTGAAGAGAATATGTCTTTGTATTCTTCCACGACCTTATCTACTTGTTTCTGCTGCATGGAGAGACCTATCACAGAGGCCATGGATTTGGCTGCAACCTTTTTCTCACTTTGAGTGTGAATCACAAAGAATAAAAACTTCCTATTTTGAGAGATGACCTTCCTACATTTCTTGGTAGAGATTAATTAAATGGCGGTATATGGGACTACCTCAGGTATCATGTATAATTTCCTGTCCAAAGTAATAATAACACTATGAGGCCTAGACTCATATACAACATGATGATTCCATAAATAAGGTTGGCCCAAAATAAAATCACAAAATTCAAGCAGAGAGACATCACACAATACCCGATCTTTGAAGGGCTTGATGTCGTAGGTCAAGCGGAAATGTTTGTTGACAGGAAGATCTCTCCCTTGGTGGGGCCATATGATGGTGTATGATTGTGGGTGTGGTGTTATCGACAGAGCCAACCACTTGATGATATCTACTGAGATGAGGTTCTTCTGGCTATTTCTATCAACGATGAAGTGAAGTGGGGTACCTTTCACCCACATCCGTGAATGAAAGAGTCACTCAATTTCCTCTGGTTCATTAAGTTCATTGGGATGGACCTTGGTGGTGGTAGCAATGGTGGAACTTGGTTATGCATCAATGACCCATCTTCCTTTTTTTTTGTTATGAGTCAGAGTCAGAGCCTGCATCTAATTCAGAGGATTTCACCTCAACCACCAATGACTACTTTGAGCGACATTCAACAATGTTATGCCAGGGGATATTATGGAACTCTCACCATTTCCTAGTGTCTTTTGTTTGTCTTCCCATTGTCCTTCTTTGTTTGCGGTTTGGATTGGTTGTTCTGAGGATATCCATCCTTGCTCTGCCCTTTTTTCTACAGGTTGGGGTCTCCTTTTCCTTTCTTCTATTGTGAGGGGTTTCCAGACCCAAAATTTCGCTTCTTTTGTTTAAGCTTCTGCTCGATTTTGACAACACATTGATAGGCGGTGCCCAAGGAAAAAATGTACAGAAACTCCATTTTTGTTTGGATGTATCTATACAGACCATCATGGTACTTGAGCACTAGATGTCACTCATATTATTTGATACCCATCTTGGTGCGCAAGGTATGGAAGACATTGGTGAACTCTGACATTGTTTGGTCCCTTTCCTACCACAGTGTAGTCCATCTTGTATATAAGCTGTCATAACTTCCAACATGGTAGTATTGTTCCATAATAACATCCCTAAAGGAACCCCAAGTGGGTGCAACTACAAATAATGTAGATCACTCTGTTTCCTTTTGCTCACATAAAATCTTCGACCAATATTTGACATGGGGCACAACCTTGAGGAGTGCAAATGTAATCTTTTCTCTATCGGAAAAGTTGCGGACAAAAAAATACCCTTATAGAAGGTTTAACTATTTGTATACAACATCCACATATATTTGACCTTAAAATATAGGAATATCAAAATTGATTTGTACCTTGAAGGGGGTGGCACCTCCGCTTGAGGTAGATGTGTCACTTGTTGGAAGTCATCAAAGGATTTGCACAAATTTATCCATCATCTCATTCCTTTGTCGTGAGAAAGATTCTTCAAGAAAAAGTTTAAAGCGATCTCTCGCCCCATTGTCTCTCTTTTCTTCCCCCATGGGTGGTCGTCAGGTTCGGTGAGGACGATCTTGCAAAGGCTCAATTGGTTCGAGTCCCAACTGCTTATACCTGGACCTTGTTGGGGACATGCACAAAGAAACACATGAAGAGTAGACCGCTCTAATACCACTGATCCAGATTTATGAGTGGAACAAAATGAAACATAGATATATAACATTAACACTGATATACAGAGAACAATAACATAGATTTCATGGAACTTAACTTCTACTAAATAAGAAATATGTTGAAACTGTAAAATGCAGAATGAAAACAATATTGCTCGAATGGTTGTAGCTAGTCTCTAAGAAGAGATGTGGTGGATACACACATTAATATGAGCCCATTACAATGAGGCCTCCAGGCCTTTTTATCTTCAATAAGTAAATATAAAACCCTATACATACAAAAAACTAACCCTAGGAGATGAAGCACCAAAAGTCATGTGGGCCCCGATGGGGTAAGTTGGTACATCAACTTCTCGGGGTCGTAACTTTTGCATACGATCTCCATTTTAGGCACACGATAACCTGTTGGAAATGTCTATATGAGGAATACACAGTATGCCATCATACTCTAACTTCGTCTACAGTGTGACTCCGGTGGACCAAAAAAACGTTGTTTAGGGCCTCAAAACGGCCTCGAAAGTTTAGGACCTGAAAATATAGAAAAAAAAATGTAACTTCCAAGATGAAAGTTGTATGTGAGCCAACTAGAAGAGGTGGGTGGTGAACGATATCCACTTGGATCAAAGAAGAGGTTTTTCAAATATATATTGAAAAGACAATAATCTAGTCAAAAGTATCTATCATAACATGAAATTGCTAAACAGGAACCAAAAGGAGAGACTTTTTACTACACAAACGGATCCGAGGGGTGAGGAAGATCAATGAACAACCTGTGATAGAACTCATGTTGTGAATCATATTTTATTTATGAGATCATCCATTTCCCATTATCCAGTTGTAGGCTTGCTTTAGAGAGTGAGTCGACCTCTAAGTTATGTTACATGTATACATTCTGCAAAGAGAGAATCAAACGTGTCCAGAATTCTGAGAACTTCATCAGGCAAAGGAATCAACACAATGTTGTGACAATTCTATGATTTTCTGGTCCAATTTATGACTAGCATGTTATCTCCAAAAATATGAAGGGATTTCACTCCTTTTTCTCCTGCAAAGAGAAATAATAATTTTAGGGCCATTAGCTCAACATAGTTGTTTGTACCAAAAAACAACCCCATTTTAATTTTAAATGAGTGTCTACGTGAAATATGTAGAAATGCACACCCCCCAAAAAAAACACTAGTTGTTGATTTGTGAAGCCTCATAAAAGAAATCCCACGACGTTGAGAAATCCACATGTTCTTCTTGTATGATTCACATAGTGCTAGCCCCTTTTTATTGCAGAAAGTGAGATAAAATACCAAGGCCTTTGGATGTTATAATATCTAGTAGGGTAGTCTTATCTTGAAAAATGGAAGCATTCCTGGCTAGCCAAGCTCCCCAATTTATGATCATAGGTAGATACTTTATGCATCGATTCATGGGTTGTGAGAGTCACACCTTCCATTTCTCTTCAACTGATTGTCCTTACCAGATGTATGTTTTCCCCAAAGCTCTATATCACTCTTTCCAAAAAATTTTTACAAAAGGGAAGAAGATGAAGAGATGTGTCACTGATTCCTCATTGGATTTGCATAAATAGCACCATCCCATGCCCTCCATATTACTTTATTTCATCCTGTCCCAATTGGGTATCTTATTTACGATCAGACACCAAATAAAAATGTGTGGTTTTAAAGGGAATTTAATCTTTCATAAACCCCTCCACCACCATGAAGGTTCCCTCTGTTGAATATCTATGTTGAGTTGAGAGCATCCTAATTTTGGGGTGTAAACACCATGTGGAGCATTTTTCCAGACCAATTTGTCTTCCCTTTTTGTTATTCGGATATTGAAAACTTTTAGTTCTCTTATGTAGTTGGCCCAATGATTGGAAAAATCCTCCCCCAATCCTATCTGTAATATCCCCAAGGACGAGCCCTAGTTGTATTTATGAATTGTAACATGTTTTGTAGGCTGATGAGCCAAGCAATTATAAGCTATGGGCTTATGTGTTTATTAGTCCGGAGAGCCTAGGTGTTAAAGGCCATGAGCCTATTTTGTACATGTAAATATTCATATTATTAATATAAAAACATTGATGCGTGTAGACCGACCATGAAGAAAGAGTATGGGGGACTAAGCTCCACTAGGCTGGGTAAGGGAGAGGAGGTTGAGAGGTTGGAAAGAGGGGATAAGCCTAAGGGCTTAAGTCCAAGAGAATAATAATTTATTTTTATTCCAAAATCTGATTAGAAGGATATGTTTTTATCCTAAGTTCCTTTGGGAAGAGGGAATGACTTCCAAATGGAAAGGAACATGCTTCATGAGTGACATGTGTCAGCTCAGGCACATGTAGTTTTAAGGGGGGACAATCACTCACTCACTCACTCACTCACGCAGAGGTTCACACACATACAGTTTTGTCTCTCATGCTCTCGTCATCTTCGCTATGCTAGACCAATCTTACCCATCTCTCCTCACGAGTTCACTCACGCACTGAGCAAGCACAAAACCATCCAATTATGCCATTCCTAAACCCGTGGCCATTGTGCACCTTCGTAATTTACTAATCCATCCCTTTCCTTACCCAAATTTGCTATTTTGGTTTGAAGAGGTGGGTTGTCAAGCCCGTGGTTGAAGAGGCAGGTTGTCAGGCCCGTGAGAAATTCTCTCTCTAGGTGAGAGAGGTTGTTGCGGATTGAAAAAGTAGGTTTCCAGGCCTGTGAGCAACTCTCTCCAGGTGAGAGAGTGTGCTGAGGAAGTGAGTTCTCCTAGAGGGAGTCCCATAGCTTCTACAGAGCTCTAATAATTCTGGTCCAACCTATTGCTGAAGCCTCAAAAGGGAGGTGGAGAAGCCGATGGAATGTGTGAGAGTGAAGGTGTATACTCATGGGGTGGGACAGGCATGTGGGGAATGAGAGTCTGTGAGAAGTGGGCATAAGTTGCTCCTGGTAGATAATCCTTTATCTTAAATGTGTGACTTTCCTATTGACCTTGCTTAGCCTACGAATCCCTTGCCTAGTGGAGTTTAGTCCCATCTCAGGGGTGACCCACTGCTGAGAGTGATGAACAACATGGTCTAAGGCTGGGAGGTTTGTGGAAGATCTGCACGTAGTTGGTGGTCCTCCATAAAAATATAAGTACCACTTCTATGTTCATTACATGTTGTGTATTGGATATGTTTATATTGATGAGTATGGCTCACATATGTTGTATGTATGGGCTTATTGTTATTTTTTGCATGGATCTATGTATTAGAAGATATGTTGTATGTTATGCATGTTTGTGATTCTTGCAATGTTATCATGTGTTCTGTTGCATGTATGAATTATTGTCAATTCCATAAGAGTTTGTATGGTAGAAGTAATTCTGTGTTATTTGTTTTAAATTCATTAGAAATGCATTACATATATATATGTATGCTTCGGGGATACCACAAAATGGTATCAGAGCTACGTGAAGTGTTCGAGTAATGGCATTTCCTGGATGGTTGGTGGTTGGGGACATTACAAAATGGTATCAGAGCCAAGGTTCAATCACCGAGCCTGGATGGGCTGGATAATTGGTCAATGGAACCAAGGTTTCAGGTGGAAATTGTGTCAAGAGGAACAAATTTCAAACCTCAAAACATTTCTGAGTGCCAATAGGTTACCTTAGTCATGTTACGAAGCTCAGGAGGTGTAGCAGTATTATAAAACCATGACAAATGTGGTATTGGGCCGCAGGGTAATGTGGGCCATAGGATCTGTTCAGGAGAAGGAGGACAATTCAAAACCATCACATTTGGAGAAAAGTGCAGGAGGGTTAACCTGCAAGTCCTTCAGAATTCGAGACTTCGGTGAAGTTATTTGTTGTAGAGAGGAAGAGGCTGAAGTCCCGAAGATCTGAAGTTTGGAGCCAATTCAGACCATCCGTTGAAGAGACGCATGTCAGATGATTAAATTATTTGTGAATTCTACGTTCGGGAGTAGTGTATTGTGGTAGAGAGAAAAATCCCGGAGATCTTGGAGCTCAGAAGTCCGGAGTTAATCTAGACTGTCCATCAATAGGGACACGTGTCAACACATTAGCTTTTTTGAGATTTCGACGTTCGGGAAAATTAGTGTATGTTGGTACGAGAACTCCTGAAGCCTAAATCTCTGAAGTCCTGAAGAGTTGAAGTAGTGATTCATGATGACGTCACTTGGATTGACGTGGACACATGGGTTGTGTGCCATGTGTCAGTGGGTTTCGAACCCGTGGAATATTGAAATTCCATTTGGAACATGACACGTGTCACCCATCTGATTGAGCCACATGTCAGCTGCTATTATTCTGCCACATGGAACTCCGTATGAGCATCGTTAGTGGGGCCCTGAGGTTACATAATATAGTTAAAGGTAAATATATGATGGGCCCACACTAGCATTGATCACGATACATCAAGATCGACGAACAAGAGGCATTGTGGGGACCCAAGTTGCATGTGAGATAATTCCCCAAGGCGGCCCCACAATCCAAACCATTGTTTTACTGAGGGGTTACGTGTTAGCATCCGAGGAATTGTCGGACGATAGGCGGGTTACTCCAAAACTGCTAATGCATGCCCCCATAATTTGAAAGGGGTAAATATTGATGTGACATGTTAGTGTTTGAACATTCAAATCCTCGGTCCCAAAGGACGCATGGCACCAGATGCCGCAATATGGAGACTAGACTCTTTGGAAGAATTGTGTTATGTCATGAAGTGGAGGGACCCCCCACCGTTAAAGGCGGAAAGGCAAGGGGAGGGTGCATAATTTATTACAAGCTGTCGATCTGAGCGCTGATGATCATAGCCGATGAGACTTGCATCAAGATTAACCACTATACGACAATAGTCATATCTGATTGTTGAGGTTTATATCGCATCTCAGCCGTTGGTTGCTGATGAACAGTGGACAGTAGATCCACTCCCCACACTTCACGAGTTTTCCCATTCGACACTCTGGGAGTTACAATGACTTGGGTTAGGAAATTCTGAATCCTGGAGTTCTAAATTCCTAAATAAGTGCCTATCGACCTAGCGCTTGGTCACAGCCCATGGTCACATGGTTTGGGGGTTAAGAGAAAGGGACTAGTGCACGAATTTTTTTGTAGAATAGAGTAGAGCTTAGAAAGAAAAGATCTGTGAGGATTCTTGATTGATTGAGAACCACATAATAAAATATAAAAGTTTTCTTTGAATCAGATTGGGTTATGAATACTGTGGACTTTGTTAAGGACTAATGGCCTGACAAATTTCGGTTGAATGTAGATTGTTTTTGCAGAGTTAAACAAACAGCTAAATCAGATAAGGATAATCACAGACTGCAGAGAAATGGGGGATGCAAAAGAGGCTTACAACCTGGAAGATGAAGTTAGAGGAATAAATGATCAGTTAGATAAAGAAGTATCAAACTCTCATGGTCACGGAGAGGAAAAATACGATAACTTGGACATGATGAAAATCATTAAAAGATTGTAGAAATATGTCCAGACTCACAGAGCAGATAACATAAAGCTCACGAAAGCTAGGGAACAACAGGGAGAATGAAACATAAAGTTAATACATAACCTGGAAAGGATAGAAAAGAAATTGGATAAGGAGAGTGGCTCCAATAAATCAGGAAGTAACGGGTTTCCTGAAGAGAAGAGGAAATCAAGGAGTGTTGGTAGACACCATCATCACTCCCAAGGGCACTCCAAGAGGAGGGCACACTGTAGTTCAAGCCCATATCCTACTAGAAATCATAGGATATCTGGAGTGGATGAACTGAAGGGTGAAATGAACAAGATTAAACCTCCTACGTTTGATGTAGAGCACAAGAGGGAGGAATATGTTGAGACATGGCTGCTTGGCATGAGGAAATATTTCTAACTACAGAATTACTCCTCTCATGCTGAAGGGAGAATTGAAATGTATCAACTAAAAGGAAAGGCATCCATGTGGTGGGACCATCTTGTGCAGGTGAAACACATTAAAGAGAAAAATGTTACTTGGAGGGAATTCAAGAAGTATTTCAAAAAGAAATACTTGAATAAGAGATACCATGACATAAAGATGAAATAGTTCTTTGAACTCAAGCTGGGAAGCATGGCAATAGATGAGTATGAAAGACGATTCCTAGAGTTGTTGAAGTATGTTTTTTTCATCAAATATGAGACTGTCAAAATCCAAATATATTTGAGTGGACTGCCATCTTTCATTAGTGACAAGATGCAATATGATGATCCTAAAACCATGGAAGAAACCATAAGGAGAGAAACATGCCTATATGATCAGCATAAAGGAAAGCCAACTTTCCAAAAATATTGGGAAGACAAGAAGAAATTCAATATGGATCAGAGGAAGAAGGGAACTAAGCCATCCTTTTTCATAAATAGCCTTTAGGGACAACCGGGTTTTAGAGAGACTAGAAAGGATGAAGTAGGTGGGAAAATGCCAAGACAACCACCTATGGAATGTTGGGGTTGTAAAGGAAATCATAGGTACAAAGATTTCCCCCACATAAATGACAAAGTGAGAGCTGTCCACAATGTTTAGCAAGAAGAAACAATGGAGGACATGGGAAGAAGTGTACCAAGGATATACACATCCATGGACAACAAGTAAGCATAATATCAATCACATGTGATTGAAGTGGAAGGTATGATCAAGAACCAAACCATTACTATTTTTATTGATTAAGGATCTAGTCATAGTTATATAGATCCTATAATGGTGGAAAGTTTTCATTTGCCAATAAGAAAGCATGGAAAATATTGGTTAGTGTAGCTGGCTATAGGAGCCAAGAGAAAGGTTGTCGAGTTGGTTAAGTCCTGTCCAGTGGACATGAATGGACTGAGCACACGGGATGAATTGAACATATTACCTTTATGTTCCTATGACTGTATAATTGGGATGGATTGGTTGGACCAACACCATGCCATCTTACATTGTCGTAACAAGGAATTCACTTTCCTAGACGAGGAAGGAAACCCAAGGAAAGTGCAGGGAATCCCAAGGGTAGTGACTATCAGAGAAATCTCAGCAATGCAGCTGAAAAAGTGCTACAGGAAGGGATATCAAATATTTTCAACCCATATGGAGGAAGCACCTAAGGATACAGTGTCAAATATTGAATACCATGTAGTCCTGAAATATTTTGAAGATGTATTCAAGGAGGTACCCGGACTACCCTCAAAGAGAGATATTGATTTCTCAATAAACTTGATGCCTGGAGCAGCTCCAGTGCCAGAAACTCCTTACATAATGAGTACACCAGATCTGAAGGAGTTGCAAATGCAGCTTGAAGAACTTTTGAAGAAGGGGTATATACGCCCAAGTGTCTCACCTTGGGGTGCTCCAGTCTTGTTCGTGAAGAAGAAATATGGGACATTGAGATTGTGCATAGATTTCAGACAGTTGAATAAAGTTACTATAAATAAAAAGTATCCCTTGCCAAGGATCGATGATCTCTTTGATCAGTTGAAGGATGCCAAGATATTTTCAAAAATACATCTCATGTCAGGGTACCATCAGGTAAGGATAAATGATGAATACATCAACAAGAATTCCTTCAGAAAAAGGTATGGTCATTATGAATTCACAATGGTGACATTTGGGTTATCAAATGCACCCATTGTTTTCATGTGCCTAATGAATGGTGTATTCAGAGAATATTTAGACAAGTTTGTCATAGTCTTTTTTGATGACATCCTGGTGTATTCCAATTCGGAGGAAGAGCATGAACATCATCTGAGGATGGTGTTGCAAGTGATAAGAGAGCATTAGTTGTATGCCAAATTGAGCAAGTGCTAATTTATCAAAAGAAGATTCATTATTTGGGACATATCATTTCAGAGGAAGGGATAACAATGGACCCTTAGAAGATAGAGGCCATTAGAGAATGGTCAACACCTAAGAATGTGACAGAAGTCAGATCCTTTATGGGTCTAGCTGGCTATTACATGAGATTCATCACAAGGTTTTCAAAAATTTCTCACCCAATCACTTAATTGCAAAGGAAGGGGGTAAAATTTCAGTGGACAGAAGAGTGTGAAAAGAGCTTCTAGCATTTGAACCAGCTGTTAACTAGTGCTCCAATCTTGAGGATTGCAGATCCAAATGAATATTTTGTAGTGTGTATAGATGCATGCAAAGAAGGACCGGGGGGAGTCCTCAGTTAGTATGGATTTGTGGTATGTTATGAATCTAGAAAGTTGAAGGAACATGAAAAGAACTATGCAACTCATGATTTGGAGTTGGCATCCATAGTGCACGCCCTGAAGAAATGGAGGCACTACCACATGGGAAGGGGGTTTGAATTGAGGACATACCATAACAGTTTGATGTATTTGTTTGATCAACCAACCTTGAATGCTAGGTAGAGTAGATGGTTGGAATTCCTTTGTGAGTATGACTTCGATATCAAGCATATCAAAGGAAAGGATAATAAAGTGGTTGATGCACTTAGCAGGAGAGTGCATGAGTTACATGCTACAGGCATTATCATGTACCAATTAGATTTGCAAGAAATAATTGTGGAGGCTGCAAAATCATATTTGCAGTACATGGAATTGGTAACAAAATTGTAGCAAGGTAAAATGCAACAAAAGTTGAATATTATAAATTGAAAGCTGATGGAACACTCCTGTATAAAAATAGAATTTATGTACCTAATTTCCAGGAATTGAGAATTATGATCTTGAAAGAAATGCATAATGTGCCTTATGCTGGAAACCTTGGATATGAGAAAATAGTGACAACAGTCAAGAGTCATTACTTTTTGCTAGGTATGAAGAAGGAGATTGCAAAATACATTTTCATATGTATGGAGTGTCAAAGTTCAAAGATGAACATAGGCACCCAATAGGGTTGCTACAACCTTTACCCATTCCTGCGTGGAAGTGGTAAGTGGTGACAATGGATTTCATCACAGGATTTCCCAAAACAAGCAAGCAACATGATTCCATCATGGTGGTGATGAATAAGCTTACAAAAGTTGTCCATTTAATTCCATTGAAAACTACTCACAAGGGAACTAATGTTGTTGATATCTATATGAAGGAAGTAGCATGATTGCATGGTATTCCCAAGACAATTGTGTCTGACAAAGACCCGTAATTTACCTTAAAGTTTTGGAGAGGGTTATTCAAAGGGTTCAAAACAAATCTGAACTTCAGCATAGCCTATCATCCTGAGTCTGATGGGAAAATAGAAAGGGTGAACTAAGTGATAGAGGACATTCTAAGGATGTATGTGATGGACAAACCATCTAAATGGGAAGAATACCTACACTTGGTAGAATTTTCTTGCAACAATGGGTATCAAGTATCATTGAATATGAGCCCATTTGAAGCACTTTATGGCAGAAAGTGCAAAAGACCAATAATCTGGGACAACCCAGTTGATAGGGCAGTGATTGGGCCAGAGTTGCTCAAGGAAATGGAAGAGAAAATACTAAAGATTAAGCAAAATTTGAAGGCTGCCCAAGATAGGAAGAAAATTTATGCTGATAAGAATAGAACCCACATGGAGTTTTGTTGGCAGCCAATTCAATTTTTTCAATTGCCCTTAAAGCTGCCTACACCTATGTCTATGAACTTCAAATTTCTGTCGCATTTTGCAAACATAAGATATTTTTATTTCATGCGACATTTGCAAATTGGTTTCGATTTATTTT
>ML780283.1:131762-153624 GCA_009831015.1 Picea engelmannii
AGTCATAGTTAGTATCTTGTATATATATAATAGTTAGTAGTTTATGGTTAGATTAGTGTAGTTAAGTTAGGTTTGTTTTTATTAGTTTCTAGTTTCCTTAGTTTAGATTATTTAGCTCAGATCACTTTCTCTTTGGTTTCCTTTCGAGACCTCAGAGCGGCCAACGGAGCCGTTAAACTCATCAGGGTGGTTCATACCAAACGACTTGGGTTATTTAGACAACCCCGGACCGGTTCCACTCTCCCAGTTGACGGACGGTCAATTTCGCCCATCAACAAGTTTAAAGTGGGTGATCATGTTTTCTTGAAAGTGAAATCCAACAGAAGTTCCCTGAAGCTGGGTAATTGTTCCAAGTTGGCAACTAGATATTATGGGCCATTTGAAATCCTAGAAAGGATTGGACTAGTTGCATATATGCTTTCATTCATGAATGTACATAATGTGTTTCATGTTTCATTTCTTAAGAAATATATACTTGATGCTAATCATGTTATTACTTGGAAGGTGATTCAGGTGGAGCAAGAAGGCGTCTTGCAAGTGCATCTAGTGCACATATTGGATCGAAAGAGAAAAAAACTCCAGAATCGATCCATATGGATTATAAAGGTCCAGTGGACCTGGTACGGTCCCGAGGACACGACATGGGAGCATGAGGATGCTATGCGGGCATAATACCCACATCTTTTTAAATATTTTGAAAATCTTGTTGATGCTGTGTAAATAAGTTGCACTGAGGATATTGCAAAAATAAGGGGAGGGGATTGTAATATCCCCAAGGACGAGCCCCAGTTGTATTTATGAATTGTATCATATTTTGTAGGCTGGTGAGCCAAGAAATTATAAGCTATGGGCTTATGTGTTTATTAGGCCGGAGAGATTAGGTGTTAAAGGCCAAGAGCCTGTTTTGTACATGTAAATATTCATATTATTAATATAAAAACATCGCTACGTGTAGACCGACCACAAAGAAAGAGTATGGAGGAATAAGCTCCACTAGGTTGGGTAAGGGAGAGGGGGTTGAGAGGTTGGAAAGAGGGGCTAATCCTAAGGGCTTAAGTCCAAGAGAATAATAATTTATTATTATTCCAAAAGGTGATTAGAAGGATATGTTTTTATCCTAAGTTCCTTTGGGAAGAGGGAATGAATTCCAAATGGAAAGGAACATGCTTCATGAGCGACATGTGTCAGCTCAGGCGCATGCAATTTTAAGGGGGGGCACTCAATCACTCTCTCAATCACTCATGCAGAGGTTCACACACATATAGCTTTGGCTCTCACGCTCTCACCATTTTCTCTATGCTAGACCAGTCTTCCCCATCTCTCCTCATGAGTTCATGCAACCAACCAATTCCACCAGTGCTGAACCTGTGGCCATTGTGCACCTTCATAATTTATTGAGCCATCCCTTTCCTTACTCGACTTTTATATTTTGTTTTTAAGAGGCGGGTTGTCAAGCCCGTGGTTGAAGAGGCAGGTTGTCAGGTCTATGAGCAATTCTCTCTCTAGGTGAGAGAGGTTGTTGTGGATTGAAGAAGCAGGTTGTCAGGCCTATGAGAAACTCTCTCCAGGTGAGAGAGTGTGCTGAAGAAGTGAGTTCTCATGGAGGAAGTCCCGTAGCTGCTACAAAGATCTGAGAATTCTGGTCCATCCTATTTCTGAAGCCCCGGAAGGGAGGTGGAGCAGTTGATGGACTATGTGACAGTGAAGGTGTATACTCTTGGGATGGGACAGACATGTGGGGAATGAGAGTCTGTGAGCAGTGGGCATAAGTGGCTCCTGGGAGAGAATCCTTCCTCTTAATTGTGTGACTTTACTATTGACCTTTCCTAGCCTAGGATTCCCTTGAACGATAAATTTTAGTTCCAGATCGGGGGTGACCCACTGCTGAGAGTGATGAGTAGGGTGGTCTAAGGCTGGGATCTTTTTGGAAGGTCTGCACACAGTTGGTGGTCCTTTATAAAAAGATAAGTACCACTTATATGTTCATTACATGCAGTGTATTGTTTATGTTTATATTAATGAGTATGGACTGTATATGTTGTATGTATGGGCTTATTGTTATTTTCTACATGGATATTTGTATTAGAAGATATGTTGTTTGTTATGCATGTCTGTGATTCTTGCAATGTTATCACGTGTTCCATTGCATGTATGAATTACTGTCAATTCCATAGGAGTATGTATGGTAGTAGTAATTCCATGTTATTTGTTTTAAATTAATTAGAAATGCATTTCACACACACACACACACACACACACACACACACACACACACACACACACATATATGTTCCAGGGATACCACAAAATGGTATCAGAGCTAAGTGAAGTGTCTGAGTAGTGGAATTTCCCGACCGATTGGTGGCTGGGGATGTTACACTATCTGCCCCAATTATTTCCATTCTTGGATCCATATGGAGGTACGATATGGGTCAGTTATTTGGATAATATAATGAAAACCATGCACGTTTAGTTGATGGATCAAATCCATGGGGAGAAGATGATTAAGCTCACTACCAAGCCACATATCAACTCTGATTCAAACCTTTGTTACATTCCCTATTCTCCATTCTATCCCATCTCCAATAACCAGAAAGGATTTAATGAGAGCCTTCCAAATTATTGAGAAGTTTGATCTCTCTTTTATTGGGCTCCTGATCCATTCCTCCACCGACTTTGGATGGATATATTTTTGAATAACCACCTTCATCCAAAAAATTTCGGTAGAAATAAACCTCCAGCTAGATTTGGCTGCCAAGGATTTCGAGAATATGGTTTTTAATCCCCATCCTTCAAGCATTTTCTGGGATCCCAAAGATTCCCATTTTACCCATGGAAAAACAGAACAGTCCCGTGATCCCTCCCATAAAAATTTGAAGCAGACCCTCCTGCATTTCTACAAGACACCTTTAGGGGTCCAAGCCACTGAAATCCAATAAACAATATTAGATTCCAACATTGATTTGACCAAAACCAACCTACCTTCTCGAGATATGGATAACAACCATATCCAATATTATTTCTTGTAGTTGTTTGGATTCAACTGAAATCCTAGGTATTTTAATCTTGCGTCAAAGTCCCTTTATTCATAGGGGAAAAAATATTTATAATTTAGTAAATCTGTTTCCTCCATGTTATGGACTGAACGAGTGGATTCTCTCTCGTTTATTTTCATACCCATTTCTCAACTAAAGAGATCCAATATGGAGGACAATTGTTTCACATCTCCCCAAAGCCCATTGCAGAATATTAGGACATCTTCTACAAAAAGGAGATGTGTAACCTTTAATGTGGGGGTAATAGAGATACCTTGGAATTCCCCATGGATATTTTCATCTTTAATTAATCTTCTTAGCCCTTCCATGACCAGTAGGAATAGTAGAGGTGATAAAGGACATCCTCGTCTAAGACCACGCTTGACATGAAAAAAAAAAGAGTGGTTGCCTCATTAATAAGAACCGTAAAAGAGATGTCCCCGAGGTGTAGGGAAGTCAGTGACAAAGTGTGTTGTTAAGGCACTTCGTGATGTTAAAGTCACCGGTTCGAAACTTGCGGGGACAAAAACTCCAACCATGTTAAGGGTTGGTGTGGCTCAGGTCGGGTGAGATCCATGAGTGATTTTGACGGATTAGATGCCCCTGAGTCGCGGTTTCTTAGCCACAGGTTAGTCCCACATGTCATGGACAAACTAACAAAAAAAAAACCGCAAAAGAGATAGTCATTAAACAACTAATCACCCAATTGATGAAAGGAACTTCAAATCCCAAGTGGGTTAGGAGGAGACCGATATATAACCATCTTACTATATCATAGGCCTTTGATAAGTCAATATTTAGTACTTCTCCTTTGGATTTTCAAGTTTTTATACTATGCATTGCTTCCTATGCCACCCCAATAGCTTTAGGTATATGTCTACCTTCCAGAAAACCAAATTCTTCTCTAGATATTTTGTCTAAGAGGATAGACTTGATTCTTTTGGAAATTACTTTTGACACCACCTTATATATGTAATTTCATAAAGAGATTGGTCAGAAAACTTCCAAGGATTTGGGGTTTTATGACTTAGGGATAAGTCCCAGGAAAGTGGAATTAAGAGGTGCATGCATATGTCCTTTTGAGCGGGTTTCCTCCACTACTTTCAAGATGTCCACTCCAAGTAATTCATAGAATCCTAAGAAGAATTCGACAGTCCATCCATTCAGACCAGGGATTTTGTCCCTCTAAAAATTGTGTAGGACCTTTTGAGCTCCTCTTCCATGACCTCATCCATTAGGGCTTTCTTATCAGCTTCGTTGACAAAACTTGGGAAGAAAAGGGTTGTCCTGAAAATGTTGGCAATGGAGACCCTCTCGTCCACTTTGAATGGGTTTTGAAAGTGGCACTTTCCAAGAAGGGCCAGCCCATCAAAATAGGATATAGGTATTCTAGTGGTATCATTTAGACTCCATATACTAATTTTAAAACTTCCTTCCCTTTGTGTATGCCTGAAATAATTTTGTGTTTTCATCCCCACATTGCATCCATACAACATGGATTTTAAGCGCCAAACTACCTCTTTGTCATCCAACAGTTTCCTTCTCCTGTTTTCCAAGTTCTACAAATATTCTTTTGATTTTGGGATGTCATATCCCCCTCCTTCTAAGTCATAGAAATACTTTTGAGATACTTCAATATCAATTATGTCCTGCTCATCCATTTGCCTCTTAGAGAGAGCCCATTCTACATTTACATTTTTTACTTGTTTTAAATTTGCTGCAAACTGCAGCCCCGTTGGTTCCCCTGATATGCGATCTTAGGGAATCCACTATTCTTTGACCAAAGAATGAAAAATCTCCTCTTTTAACCAGTCCAAATTGAACTTGAAAGGGATGGATGATTTTTTAATCCCTGCTGCAACTTCCAGAAAAATTGGGAAGTGATCATACTCACCTCAACTTCCAACCCATTGCCTTATCTAAAGGGATTTCTTCGAGAGTTTTTCTAAAATCATAAAAAAATCAATTCTTTTTGCTATCAGGTCCTCCCATACTCTCTTTCTTCTCCAAGTAGGTATTAGTTTTACCAAAGAAAAACCAATTGATTTCTTTTCCCCCATGATGTGTGAGAATAAATATGAGAGTGGATCAGGTCTCACTCTTGGACCCCAGATTTCAACAACTCCCATAGAGAAATTTAGGTCGCCACCTAGAATGAGACCCTCGGTGTTCATAAAGGATTTCTAGATCAAGACTTCCCAAAAAGGGACACGATCCTAGTAGGTTCCATATATATTTCCAATTGAGAGCTCTATTCCCAACTCTTCCAAATATAAATTCACCCCAAGGTATGAATCGAAACCCCAAGAATTTAGCATATTTATATTTTTGGTATTCCACTCAATTTCTAGACCCCCATATTTTCCTCTAGCATCAACACCCAAAAACCTCAAGTTCTTAAACAAAGACTCCAGAAGAGATATGATTGGTGCTTCTCCCCTCAAATTTTCTTGGAGAAGGATGATATATGGCTGACTTGACTCCACCATCCCATGGAGAGATGATTTTTTTGAGGGGCTCACCACACCCTTGCAGTTGAAGGAGAGAAATTTCATTAGAGAACCCCTTATGGGGCATTTGACACTCTAAGAGCCTCGAATTTTAATAATTGTTTCCCATCTTCCATATCCACCAAAAATTTATTCCGAGCCTTTGATAAATGGGATTTCATCCCCCATCTCTTTCCTCTAGAAGGGGGCATGATATTTTTTCTTAGTCTCTCCAACCTTCTACTTATATCTTCTGGGAAAGGAATGGGATTATTCCTTAACTGATAAGCCACCGCATATTCCTTTGAATCCATGGAGGATTCAGGGTCTATGCTTACCCTCTCAGGGGTTGTTGGTTTCCAACCTTGAGCTAATATGAATTGAGTGATGGATGGTCCAGGTAGTGAAAAAGGGAGAAGGACCTGAAGGCCCTGAGGGAAAGGAAGGTTTTTTAGGTATTCTAGCTAATCCTTACTCAAACGAGTGAAATAATTCACCAAAAAAATTATAGGAGGTGGGGGAGAAAGTAGCATACCCAGATGAGATGTGATTCCCTAAAGCATGGCCTGTCGTTCTTGATTGGCATGGGATGAAGGTCCAAACTCATAGCTCGACCCCATACCAATTAAAGATGGAGGTTGAATTTCCTGCACATTTTGTCCTTTTTTGACCTCCATTTCCAATGATATCCTGTAATCTAGCCCGGATTGTCCATGCTTTCCTAAGGGGGCCACCGAGTCCACCTCTGCTAGTAGAGATGCCCTCTTCTCTTTAGAATTAGTTCGAATATATCCACTCTAATCATGGAAAGGAAAATGACATTGACTGGAATTATGTCCATGTTTGTGACAATGTTGACAACAGAAAGGGATGCCCTCGTAATCCATCTTTTGAAAGAAGTGTTTTTCCTCCAACACCAGTTCTATCTCTTCTTCCAAACCCTCTTGCATATCCAAAGAAACTAGGATTCTAGCTACTGTCAATTTACCTATTTTTATAAAGGAAATATCAACATCCAAGAAGGTCCCCGTAGCATTCCAAAGCTATCTAAAGATTTCTTTGGTCCAAAATCCAGCTGGTGTTCCTGGCAAGCAGAGCCAAATTGAAGCCACATCCATTCTTTATTTACTTGAATAAAAAAGAGGGGACCATTTTTTTAGTAATAATGGCGTAGATTCAATACTTTAGGGATTATTCAATACCCAATCTACATCCTTTTTCTTCTCGAATTTAAAAGAAACCAACCTTTTTCTAGAGATTGCACCATTGGGGGATTAGCAAGGGATTTGGACTAGGACCCAACAACCCAATCCTTTAGGGTATTGAGGTTGAATTTACATCCTCTCACTCTACCAACTACTACTATATTGACCATATCCACAACCTGGTGCAATTGGATGTCGTTCCCTAGAACCAATTTTATAGTTTTCCCTATTGATTTTACACTTTTGACTTTCTTCCATCACACTAATTGTATGTTTCTCACTACCCTAACTTATATTCCTTCTAGTGGTGATCCCTTATCCTTTTCGATCTCATGGGGGGGGAATCCATGTCCTCAAAACTTCCACACTGTCGCATATGGGTGTCATTATCAAGAGGGATTCTATAAAAAACGAAGAGTCTCAGAGAACACCCCCCCCCGAGTCGAGAAAAAGAGGGTTTCAAACTAAGACAACAATAGTGTATATATTTTGAGGTTCTATGCTATTATCTCAGTTATTCACCCAAAATATCCTATCAATATTAAAATCGGAAAAAAAAACAATGTACCGAGATCTTCAGGCCCAGGAAGAAAAAAACCCTTCATAATGCGTTGTGTTCTCCAAGAGGGCGACTGAAATCCATTCTAGAGGAGATGATACTAAAGAGGAGACTCCCAAAAAATTCCACGGATCTTCCAAGAAAGACTTCCCAAGGATAGGAGATTTCTGTCACCATCCAAACCCCCAAACCTACAGTAGTGGGGCTTGAACTTGAAGCAATATCCTTCTGATGTACAACTAGCATCTCCTAGATCAACTTCCCCTCCAACAGATTCATCGAAAAATATAGGATTTTGTCATCCTCATCCATGGAAGAGGGGGTAGGACCAAAAACAGTAAAAAAATGACAACGAAACGAAAACTACATGAAGAAGACTATTTTTTCCTACCACCTGGTGATGGAAAAAACCTTAGAGGACTGTGGCTAGGGTTTCCAAATACCATTTTCGATACCTACTAGCCAAAGTAATAATTCTAGTGATGTTTGTTGGGCCCTTCATTTGAAGGTGAATAGAGAGAAAGAGTTGGAGGTTGAATTAGGACGAGTCAAAGATTGTGATTGTGGCCTATTGGGCCCTTTGATTTGGAGGATGTTCAATTTTGTGAAAGTATCACAATTTTGCGGAAAATTGTACCAGGGAAGTGAAAGGATAGAAATGGAAAAAAGTAGCTATGATGAGAAGAAAGCTAACTACAAGCACACCAATAGTAGAAATAGTTCATGTGCGAGCTGTGCCAACGAGTGGAAAGATCAAGAAGTTTCGAGCGCATGCATCATGAAAGAGGAATCAAGAAAAGATAATAACAGACTCAAGAAGTCAAGAACCACCAGAGGAAAAGTCATAAATATGGGAATGTGTAATGGGAAAGGGTGGCCTAATTGTCAAGATGATAGGTTTCCTAGTTGTTGGTTCAATAAGTTAATTTTGATATATCATGCTATTGTCAAGAGCTGAAAACTGTTGTCAATAGATTCCTTTTCATTCTTCTTTTGTCATCAAGCTATCACCATTATTGTCATTGCGTCCATTGCAATAAGCTACTGTAATGAATTATGGGGAATTAACTGTGCTTGCACAAAATTCTAAGAGTCCATATTGGATATCTTATTGTGGATTCTACTATACAAGTCAAGATATGGATGAGACTCTTTATGTATTCTGAGTTGTGATTTAATAATAACATGATGGATTATTCAGGCAACAAAATTTTTCATTATAGGTATGATTGTTTGACTTCTGTGATGCACAATTTTTTCTGATCTATGTAATTGGTAGTTGTGATATTGTCTACGAGTTCTTGTAATTTATGCACTCATCTTTATGTTGCGCAACATGGATTATTGAATGCACATACATGTTCAGATTTCTAATTATATAATCTTTTCTCTTTCAAGTATGAATCTATATTGTATTGTGTTAGATTTGATGGTGTGTCCTCACTAACTCACTTTATCACACATAAGTCTCAGTTGCACTTTGGATGAGTCCTCCTTCCCTTGTGGAAGGTTAAATATGATAGCACTACTAGAATACAACAATATATTTGTTGGTAAACTCCGAGAACCCCGGTCTCCAACTTTTCACCAACGTTTTCTTCCATTGTCGGGACTGGATTTTAAGTGAGTCTTTAGAGGATGCAACATCACATATTTAAGTTTGATGTTGAGAATTGGTGGGAAAGAAGGTGTGATGAATTTATCTTTTAAGAAGTTGAGCTACGACATAAAAATTTGAGGGTTGTGAAGGATGTTGTCTTTTATTCCGAACATGCGAGCGACCAATAATAAATCTTTTGGATCTGATTTCTGGATGAGGTATTTCAGTGGCTCGACCAATTGCAAGAGGTGCTAGAATTTAAAGATCATGTCAAGAGAAGATTTAATTGGACTATTGAGAAGCTAGCAAATTTGCATAAGTTTGATCATCATATTTCTAGGGCCATCGAATTCTGGTTACAGACTACCCTGGAGGGATACATTATTGATCTTTCTGCAGAGAATCACTAGTCTTTCTCCAAGGAAGATGTACTATTTTACAAGAGATCTCGAGGAATATTGTTGTGAGAAATATCGCTATGGATCAATATATTTCTAGTGGATGAGGGAATGTTGTTGGTTCCTTCGGTTGAAATGGAAGCATAAAACTGTTGCACATGAGGGGTGGATTATTCAGGAAAGGGTTCATGAGTTAAGATACAAAATTTATTGATGTATGGGGGGTCATCGTGAGAAGACTTCCAGAGATGAACATGCTTATAAAAGGGTTTTGGTTATCAAAAAGAGGCGGGGAAAAAAATGTGAAAGTTGATGAAGAGGCATGATCAATCACAGAAGGAGATCGACTTTGAGAGTATTCATAAAAGAGAGTTAGAGAAGTTGAGAGAGTTGCATATATGTGGAAGGTTGGTCAACCGATGGTTGAAGGAGACATTTGAAGAGAAAGATGAAATTTCTGGAGATAGTAGATGAGGTGAAGAAAACTCGAAAGAAAGAATCAAGATAGGAATCACCCCGAGGTAAAAGATTTGGTTGTAACCTCTAAAGAAGTTGTGGGAGGATCAAATCCTGCAACACCCGAAGATGTGAAGTACCCTACATGACTTGATTCAATATGGCCTCCTAATGCAACCCCCTAGGATAAATAATCCCATCTTGAAGGCATAAGAACCAACCTTGAATTTCCTAGTCCCTTAGCGCAATATAAAAATCCGATAAATTCTACACTAAATTTTCCCATAATTTTGATTGTTTCTAATCATTAAAGTTCAACCAGTTCAAGTGGTAGAATTAGTATTAGTGTGGAAATTTATTTAGTTATATTGCAACCAGGACCTTCAAGATTTATTTTGATAGGATCCCCAAGTTCTCCAATGGAAACTCAACATGAAAGATCCCTCACCCGATATCCAAAATTTTGGGTTAAATGGGATGAGGATGTTAAACAACATTGGTTCCTTTGTAAGGCCATATGGAGGTCTCTTGGAAATTTAGATGTTAATAAACTAGTTGAGTTTCAGACCACCTTGATAGGTCTTTATTTAAAATGGTATATGAAATCCATTGAACCCGAAAATCCTCAAGGACAAGCATTCACTCTTGCTCAAGTCAAACAACGGTTCATATCATAATTCCTCTTACCGCAATCAAAACAACATGACCTCTCTAAGTTGCAGGAGATCAAACAAAGGGATGGTTAGTCTACCTAGGAGTATAACCAAATATTTAAAGATACGATAGGAAAATAGAAAACTCCATCCATGAATACCACCAACGAGAATGGTTTATACAAGGACCATTATCACTAACCCGGATCCCGTTAACCCAACAGATGATTGCCAATTTGGGGAAAGACTTAGAACAAGATATGAAAATCGAGGTGATGACAAGATATCCTCGCATATTGCAGGTGATAAGACCGCCCGATGACTATAATATTATGCAACTACAAGGCCATGTTTCGCGTTAAGTGATAAAATTCAATAACTAACCATTCCTAGAGTAGGTCGTCCACAAGTCTGGTGTACTAGTTGCTACACTGAGGGTCATATAACGACGTAATGTCCTATACTGAGGGGTACAAGATCCCCTCTGCAAGATATGGTGCCTCCATTAGTAGGACCATCAATAGGGGTTGCATAAATTTTCAATACATCACCATTTTATGGCCCTGTACAGTACCACACCTTTCCAAATCATCAAGGAAGTCATACCAATGAATACTGTAAAAGTTTTCAAAGTCATGGGAATTTACTAATCCTAAAAACATATACCCCTATTTCGAACATGATATACTGCAAATTATGTGGGTCACCCACTCACACCACCAAGCAGTATCGTGCCCTAGATGCTCTTGTGGACGGGCTGGAAAAATCTGCATTTAGGGTCGATGAAGTTTCTCCATAGTTTGGAGGAGGACACAGAGGTGGGGGAGGATTCTGAGGTGGATGAAATAGTAGGAGAGGACCAACTCATTGTTACAATTGCGATGAACAAGGACAACTCGCTATAGAATTTCCTCTTCCAAGAAGATTGTGGTGTGCCCACTATAGAAACAACACCCATGCCTCCTAAGATTTCCCTGAGTTGATCACAAAGTGGAAAAATCGCGAAGGCAACGAGGCACCAATTTGATTAATTCTAATCCCTGACCTGTCATTGGAGAAAAGGTTCCCAATATTAATATTATTTCTAGAGGAGGAACAAGGAAGTACCGAAAGATGTTAAATATGACCCTATTATACATAAACAATTCTTTAAGAATGTTGTATATATATTCTAGTGTATTTCTAATCCCACAACATCGATGGTCGCAGAACCAAGCTTTGTGTTGTAATCCAACCATGCGGAAAACTTGGTTACAAAGAAGGATTATCCAGCGAGACCTTAGAAGAATATTGACTTGTGGATTTGATTATTTCTAACTTGGATGACGAATAAATCACCAAGGAGTTGTGGAACACGTTAAATGGGAATTTGGATGTCAAAGGTATCCCAGAGGGGTCGATTGTTGTTAATATTCTAGAGATACATACACGTAGAATAAAGAGTAGGAAACATAGATCTGGAAGATAATTTATACTAAATTCTCATATCGATGACTACAAAATTAGTGATGTTATGCTAGATTTGGGATTTGACGTCAACATGCTACCAAAAAAAAACTAGGAAGCCATGGGTAAGCCTAAGCTTGTTTATTCAGATATTCAATTTTGCATGGACAATCAATACTATATCTATCATGTTGGTGGGCTGCAAAATGTTGAAGTAGATTTAGTTGGAGTAAAGATAATGGCATATTTTGAATTCATAGAAATCATGGGGGGGAAGGACCCATACCTAGCTCTATTAGGCATCAACTAGGATTATGAGATTTTCTTTGTCATAGAACTTAAGAAGGAAATAGTGACTTTTGAAGCAATTGGTATGAAAGTAACCCGACCACTAGACCCTTACCAATGCCCTCGATATACAAATCTGATCGAGGAAAATATGGAATAATATGCCTTGTATCACCTCTACACTCTGACTACAAGGAAGCAGGTAGAATATATTAATCCTACTGTAGACTACTTAGTAAGTTGGCAGAGTATTCAGTATGCAAGTGAAGATTCATAGGTCGCTTTTGAAAAATGGCAATGTGGAAGATATGAGAACTTCTCATGGCGTTGCACGACTATTAGAGCTTCCAGGTGGATTGGATCAGAGGTTAGAGAACACCTTGTTTACGATGGAACTTCATATTTAAGTAGCTTTCTTGTTGAGATGGAGGATAAAGTTGCACCAGAGAAAATAATTCATGTACTTGATTTTGCATTAAGATCATCTTTAGATAGATGGTGGGCCACCCAAAAGGGTACTTTATCTTCCTAGGATGAAGCAAAGTATTCCATTCAACATCTTTGTATTCCCCCTTCATAGTTTACTCATCTAAATAAAGAACATGAACCAAACAATCATATATCAAATTTGGTAGCATACGATGGGTTTCTTGATCCATGGGAGCATGCTGCACATTGTATTCAGGTATGGGAAGTTGCATAATTGACTTCCCAATTTTGGATACATCAGTTAATTCATTCTTTGGGATAGATTCCAACTGCTTGGTAAGTACATGAGGAGGCTCGACAACAAACCTCTTGTTGGGAAATCCTTCAAAGATAGTTCTTCCAAGACTTCTTATTCTTAGGTAAGTACCATGAAATCACTCTAGCTTTGCCAAAGATTAAAAAAATTCTTTTTACCAATGAATTTAAGCCTATATATCCTCCCACCATCTATATCGAACATGAATACCTCCTTCATCATATCCTTTTCCCATCCCCTACACAAATACCTATTGTTAGCACTAAAAGTCACACTTTGACTGCTAAAGTGTAAGCTCAACACCCATCAGAATGTAAAATATAAATATGTTTTTGAATAGGTGGATCATCAATATGGATAAAGAAAGAGAGAGGGCTGCAAACTGTAGATCAATAGGCTACACCAATGGGTAATGGAGTCACAAACATCCTACTCATCGAAGGTACAAAAGTTGCTCAACAGAAAACAAGATTATATGCTGATAGGTGGAAGAATGAAGAAGGAAAACATAATATAGAATGCTCACTAAACAAAGATCCTCTCAATTTAATGAATCAACAAATACTTTAATATGAACAATGATTGATGGGAAAAATACAACAGATCCTCTACTGCTTAGGGATCCATAAATCATTGATAGCCTTTGATCCTCAAATCTGCAATATATTCAAATAAGAAGAAATAGAAACAAAAGAGTTACAATCTGAAATCATAGATCTCATGAATCTCCAATACCATTAATGCTTACAATCCTAAAATTCCCACATGCTTACAAATGAACACACACAGGAAAACTGCCTACTACATCTCTCTCTAGCCTCTCTTGGCTCATGAATCCCACTTCTCCAATAGAGATATCCTTCCTTAAATATAAAATAGCATCCAAATAACCTTAGGAGGTCAAATCCCATCTCCTCCATTGGATTCTAAGCCTTGGAGATAGGTGGCAACAATCAAATAGACAAAATCCAACAAACTGCTAATTTTCAGGAATTTGTTGGAAGTCATTAATAAATTGTTTCCACCTCATGCATGAGGCCTTTGATGGAGATAAATATTAGGTACAGGTGTCCCTTGACATCTAAATGATCCTTGAGAATCCATTCGAATCCTCCTTGATAGGTGGCAACCTCCCAACAAGGCAAATACCAAAACCGTGACCGCTACAGGAAATTAGGTAGCATCACTATGCAGATTCAGTAGCTACACTTCTATGTTTAATATATCTCCAACCATAACACATTTTGAAAAAATGAGAGAGGTTTTTGTTATTTGGAATGTTATGAACAAAAACCTCCTCCATTTTTCAAAAATATCTTCTCAATTGCTCACAATCTAAGTTTTAAGTTAGTGACTCAAAACTGGTAAAATAATTCTGCAAAATTCATTTTCTGCTAGAATTTAGGTAGCGAATTTAGGTAGCGCTCGCATGTGTGTTTGCGTGAAATTGGGTAGCTCAAATCTGTGAGTTATTTTGATGCTTGAACTTGGATATTGAGCATTACCCAATATAATTTCAATTTTCCCCAAAATAGATAAAATATCCCATAACAATTGTATTCATTTGCCAAAATGAATAATGAAGGATTTATGCAACGTTGAGGCATAAACCAATATTGTGCTAACATAGGCTCCATGGGGGATAGAGTCCTCCATGTGAGTCTCTAATAACTCTTGTAGTTTCAGTGACTTATCCTAGGGCTTCTCCCAACCTTTAACCTCTGCAATCTTCTTTGATCTGTGACCTTCAACTAAAACTAAATGCAAATGAAAACTGAAACTGACAAAAATGATGAAAATGATGCTTGTTCAACAAGATTATTTCACACACCTATTCTAATTATTGGGAAAATGAAGCATTCAAGTTACATGAAACAACCAATGAAGCCATTTCATCATTTTTTCAACTGTTTGAAGCTTTGAAATGTGCTTCCCTAAGCACCATAGATAATTCTTACATGAAGGCACGTCAAAGAAACATTTGGCAATACACTTTCCATTGAAGAGCCTAGGCCCACTTTCTGCTTGCAGAAAGGCTACAAATGGATCCTGAAAAACATCATCAATACTTTCCTCTTCGACATTGCTTTGTGTAAAAAGGAAAAGTATTGCATTAGGTCCTTCCTCCACTGTTCTTGGTTGTTGTATGTCTTGTTGATTTTTTTATTCATCCTCAATGCATATGGCCTTGGCCCACTCCTACTCATGAGGTGTATGAGGAAAAAAGCTTAGTGATACTTGTGTTCCTTTAATTTCAACCTTTCTCATCTGATCACATGGAATTTGATCTTGGCTGGTTGATGAAACTGAGCTTGTGTCTTCAAGAGGAATAGGGGGTTGACAGGGCAATTCATCACAATTAGAAGTGATTGTGAAACTACATTCTTCTATCTTATCTTCTGATTGTGAGGGATATTCATCATAGCTTGGATTATGGTCCCAATTTCTCAATTTTTCACCCTCTAAAATTAGATTTCTTCTTTTTCAACAACAAAAATATGACATGAGGGTTGAAACAAGCCATTGTTGCTTTGATGTGAAGGGTACTTCTATGATATAAGGTACTCAATAGAATGTTCATGGAAATCATCTTCCTAATCATCATACAAAGGTGAATCAATGAAAATTTGACTATTAATGGTTGAGGGGATTAGTACAATAGCTGGGACAGCTGGTTGTTCAGTGAAAACATCCTCATAGTCATCAAAACTTGGAAAATCATGGCACACTGGTTCATTAAAAATAGGAGGGATTACAACAACAACTTGTAAGCTATGAATTCGTTCATGACAAGCTACAATACTATTCTCATGATGAAATAAATCTGAACCTAAGATGACCTCTTGACTTAAAGAATCAAGAAAAGGAGGAGAAAGGGAAATGATGGATTGTCCATATTGATCTTTCTCTTGGGGACCTAGATTTTGACATGAATGATGCATTTGTTCTTCAAATTTAGGAAAATCATTATGAAACTCATCATCTAAGTCCTTCTCTCTACAATCATCCCCGTCATCATCACTGCTAGAGGAATCATTTGTTGAATCCTGAATATATGATGCATACCCCTCACAACAATTCTCAAAAAGTCTTTCAGTTGGATAAATTATCTTGCAATGAGAATAAAAAACATAATGAAAGTCCTTCAAAGAGGAAATATTAGAAGCATGGAGTGTTCTATACCATTGCCTTGGATCACCTTCCAATGAATACATGAACATTTTCATCAATATATCTTCATGATGTATGTGAAGCTACTGCATCAAAGCATGAAATTCATGAACATGATCAAAAGGGTTGTCATCCTCACCTTCATAAAATCTGGGCAACAGATCTTTCCATTCATAAATTTGAGGCATAGGATGTGGATAACCATATATGGCTGAGAAATTGAGTGGGGCAAACCTCTTGGCCAGGATAGCCTTCATAGCCATTTGATTTGTCTCATCCCCAATGGAGTCACCAATAGATTCTGAACAATGGAGTCACCATGGTGAATGTGTAGTCTTGAAGGTGTCCAACTTCAGTCACCATCTAAAGCTAGATGTGCAATGTCATTATTCCCAGGGAGCTTTTCAATTTGCTCAAATTCGTCCTCGATAATGGCTCCAATTATGTTAGCACTGAAAGTCACACTTTGACTGCTAAAGTGTAAGCTCAACACCCATCAGAATGTAAAATATAACTTTGGTTTTGAATAGGTGGATCAACAAGATGGATAAAGAAAGAGAGAGGGTTGCAAACTGTAGATCAGTAGGCTACACCAATGGGCAATGGAGTGACAAACATCCTACTCATCGAAGGCACAAAAGTTGCTCAACATAAAACAAGATTATATGATGATAGGTGGAAGAATAAAAAAGGAAAACATAAGATAAAATGTTCACTAAACAAAGATCCTCTCAATTTAATGAATCAACAAATACTTGAATATAAACAATGATTGATGGGAAAAATACAACAGATCCTCTACTGCTTAGGGATCCATAAATCATTGATAGCCTTTGATCCTAAAATCTACAATATATTCAAATAAAAATAAATATAAACAAAAGAGTTACAATATGAAATCACATCTCTTATGAGTCTCCAATAGCAATAATTCTTACAATCCTAAAATTCCCACGGGCTTACAAATGAACACACACAGGAAAATTGCCTGTTACATCTCTCTCTAGCCTCTCTTGGCTCATGAATCCCACTTCTCCAATAGAGATATCCTTCCTTAAATAGAAAATAGCATCCAAATAACCTTAGGAGGTCGAATCTCATCTCCTCCATTGGATTCTAAGCCTTGGAGATAGGTGGCAACAATCAAAGAGACAAAAATCCAACAAACTGCTAATTTTCAAGAATTTGTTGGAAGTCATTAATAAATTGTTTCCACCTCATGCATGAGGCCTTTTGATGGAGATAAATATTAGGTGCAGGTGTCCCTTGACATCTAATTGATCCTTGAGAATCCATTCGAATCCTCCTTGACAAGTGGCAACCTCCCAACAAAGAGAATACCAAAACCATGACTGCTACAGGAAATTAGGTAGCGCCACTGTGCAGATTCAGTAGCGCCACTTCTATGTCTAATATCTCTCAAACCATAAAACATTTTGAAAAACTAAGAGTTTTTTATTTTATTTGGAATGGTATGAACAAAAACCTCCTCCATTTTTCAAAAATATCTTCTCAATTGTTCACAATCTAAGTTTTAAGTTAGTGACTCAAAAATGGTAAAATAACTCTGCACAATTCATTTTTTGATAGAATTTAGGTAGCGCCTGCCTGTGTGTCTGCGTCCAATTGAGTTGAGAAAATCCATGGTTTCTTTTGATGCTTGAACTTGGAGATTGGGCATAGCCCAATATAATTTCAATTTTCCCCAAAATAGATAAAATATCCCATAACAATTGTATTCATTTGCCAAAATGAATAATGAAGGATTTATGCAACGTTGAGGCATAAACCAATCTTGTGCTAACACCTATGACTTGTAGTAAAATTGATGAAGACCCAAGAGACCCTGAAGGCCTAGAAGATATTATGAATTTGACATTTAAAGAGTTACAAGGCACTAGATCCGTGCATGAAAATATTTCATATAATGTTAGTAGTTCCTATACCAAACCCCTAGAGTTGTGGAAAGTAAATATAGGGAATACAAATCACCCTAGGTTAGCATCCATTGGAGACTGCTGGGATGATCAGAACATGACAAAGATATAGGTTTTGTTGTGGAAATATGAGGACCTATTCCCTACAATATTTTCATAACTAAAAGGTATTAAGGGAGATTTGAGGGAGATGAAGATAGAGTTAAATCATGACTCAAGACCAGTTAAGCACATGCCATACCATTTGAACCCCAGAGTTAAAGATAAAGTGAAGAAGGAGATTGATAGGATGTTGGCAGTTGAGATGATTTTCCCTGTCGATAAGGCTAAGTGGATCGGTCCTATTGTAATACAAACAAAGAAAGGTACAGAGGATATATGAGTTTGTGTGGACTACAGAAGCCTGAACATTGCTTCTGTACATGACCCCTTTCCTACCCCCTTTAGTGATGAGGTACTGGATCAAGTAGTGAAAAATAAAGCATATTCCTTTACAGATGGGTTTTTTGGATACCACCAAGTTCGAATCATCAAAGATGACAAGAAAAATACTACTTTCACAATCGAGTGGAGATCATTTACTTATAATGTTATGCATTTTGGGCTCAATAATTCCCCATATGTGTTCTCTTGGATAGTCGTTGCAACATTCTATGACTTCATTCATAAGTTTCTCGATTTATACCTGGATGATTATACCAGGTACAAATTACTCAAGGAGCACATTAAGATATTACGACTGATGTTGGATCGCTATAGACAACTAAATATTTCCCTTGATTTGAGAAAATGTATTTTTTGTGTACCCTTTGGGAATCTACTAGGACATATAGTTTGTAGGGAAGGAGTGCTAGTCGATCCTCTAAAAGTTGTGGTAATTCTCAAAATGCCTCCTCTTACAATTGTCAAACAATTTCAGACTACTTTGAGCCATACTGGATATTATCGAAGGTTTATTAGGAATTACGAAAGTATAATAACACCTTTGGAACAACTTCTAAAGAAATCTGGAGATTTTCATTGGAATCAAGATTGTGATAAAGTGTTTGACCTACTCAAAGAAAGGTTGAGTACTGCACCTATTTTAACTTATCCTAATTGGAAAATTGAGTTCTATGTGCACATTGATGCCTATGAAATTGCATTTGGCACTATCCTAGCACAACCAGAGGAAGGAAATATCAATAATCTTGTCTACTTTTCCAGCAGAAAGCTTTCCCAGGATGAGTGCAACTACACTACAACTGGAAGGGAAGATTTGGCAATGGTCTATGCTTTACAAAATTTTAGACATTATTTATTAGGTAGTCATTTAAATTTTTTACTGATCACTCTACTTTGAAGTATATGGTTAACAAACTTGTGTTAGAAGGTCAAATTTGCAAATGGTTCTTATTATTTTAAGAGTTTTCTTTTGAGGCCATTGTCAAACCTAGTAAACTAAATGTGTGGCCAAATCATTTGTTTATACTAGAGTCAGAAGAAAGCGGTGGAGTTGTATATGATAAAATCCCTGATGCAGATATTTTATGTATTGAGGCTATTCCTGATTATCTATTGGACATTGCATTATTATTAACCACTGGTACTATGAAAAAGGGATATTTCATAACTCAGAAAAGCCACCTAGTGGTTTGTGCAAGAGACTATCAACTAATTATAGGCCAATTGTACAAATTAGGCTTGGATAACATCTTGAGGCATTGTGTACTGGACCATGAAAGACTTGATAGCATATGGGAATGTCACAGTGGAGTTGTCGGAGGGCATGTTCGCACCAATTCAACTACCCAAAAGATATTACAAGCAGGATTATGAAGGCCTACAATGTTTAAAAATGATAAGGACTATGCTTGGGCTTGTGATGTATGTTAGAGAATGGGGAAGCGATCTCGTCGTGATGAGTTACCTCTACACCTTGTTTAATCTCTACAAGCCTTTGGAATATGGGTTGTCAATTTCATTGGTATGATAAATACCCCTGCAAATCATTCAAAGGAAAGATACATAATTACCACAATTGATTACCTAACTCGATGGGATGAAGTAGAAGTTGTTCAGGATTTCTCTACAACCACAGTAACATGGTTTATTTTTGAGAATATCATTACCAAGTTTGGTTGTCCTCAGATCTTGACTAGTGATCAAGGATCCCACTTTATCAATGAGACTATCGCAACCCTTAGCAGAGAATTTTTATTCAACATCATAAGAGCAATCCCTATCATCCATAAGCTAACGGAACAATGGAAGCATTTAATAAAATCTTGGCAATGGGGCAGACTAAAGTTTGTTGCTCAAATCGTGATGACTGGGATGAGCAAGATCCCACTATGTTATGGGATTACAAGACTACCACGAAGAATTTAAATTGGTATACTCCATTTCAACTGGTATATGGCATAGAAGCAGTAGTACCAGTTGAGTTTCTCACCCCAAGTTGATTCATTGTGTAAGATACCAAGATGACAAATGATGAATCCATTGTTGCACAGGTTTAAGAACTGATGGAACTTGAGGAGGCTAGGTTCTTAGCATACTTTCATCAAACTGTGGAGAAACCCATAAAAAAGGCCTAGCATGATCGTCATATAAACTGTAAATCATTTGTGCAAGATGACCTCGTCTTAATATATGAAATCAAGTATTAGAAACATTCGGGGAATCTACAAATGCATTGTCTGGGACCTTTTATAGTTGTGGAGATCTATGAATTTGGAGTTGTCAGATCAATGCAAATCAATGTAATTATTCGACGAGGATGGGTGAATGGCACACACTTTAAGCCCTATGTTCCTACTTGGTAAGTACATTGGCACAATGATCCTGTACTTCGGAGTGCATGTAGTAGATATTGTTTTTCTTTATAGTTCTTATTTCTTATTTCTGATAATAAATCAATGACGTGTCCAACTTTCACTTGTCGTAGAGTCTAGTTGTTATTGTTAAGTTTCTAGCCCATATATCACCTTTGTGGTTGGGAAGGTTTTTAGGTGATTTATATGTACTAAAAAAGACACTAAACTACCCTCAATTAAATTGTCAACCCGGGGTAAGTAAACTTAGAGTTGTAGCAAAATATATGCCAAAGGTAAAAGGTTGGTAGGAGTATAATCTAACTAATGAAAGCATCTATCTAAGGATAATCTACTCAAGAAAACCTATCTAATGAGAAAACCCTACTAAGAAAAATGAAACTAGGTAACCTAAGTAGTTTTGGGCCAAGGATCGATGGATAGTTCCTAAGAAAGCAAATGAAAACTCTATGTAAAACAAACAATAAGCAAAAACAAACTACTAAGCATAATAAGCAAATGACAAAAGAAAACTTCTTTAACTTGCCAACCTACATTCAATGAGAAACTATCATATGAAAGAAAATAAATAAGCAAGTAAGCCAAAAAAACTGTCTAACCTATTAAAGAAAATAGACAATCAAGCAAAGGCACCTAACTAACCTACTAAAGCAAAAGACAAGTAAGTTGTTGATTAAGGTTGGTTGTCATTGATGTCAACCCTTGAAGAAAACCCCGTAGCACAAAGGCTTGGGTAATGGACCCAATATTGTTTGATGTAAATATTACTCATTATTGTTTTTTCATTGATAAGAAGTAAATATGGATGAACTCCAAATTGGTCCCCTTATGGTGAAATCCCTCACGTGAAGACGCTTTGTGGAGTAAGAGAACCCATGCTTAATTGTGGAATAATGAGATGAAGGAAAGTGATTTTGTCAAGGAAAATATCCTAGATGGATATTTCTTTTCATTTCATTTCCAGTGGTATGTGGAACGTCACATAATTCCTCACGGTTAGAGAGTTATGGCCATGAGAAGTTGGAGACCCCAGGTTTGGGTAATGGACCCAAGTTTGTTTGATG